>VIBQ01000040.1:181641-204450 GCA_006937295.1 Carpinus fangiana | reverse complement strand
AAAAAAAAAAGAATGCACATGCAACGCACGTGACCCATTGACCGTCTCGTTTGACGCCTCTGACTAACGGTAGGGGGTGGTTGGTAGCGAAATGGCAGTTCATGGGGGCTCTTAGGTGACCTTGGCAGTTCATGGGGGCAAATGGAGAGAGAATTGTAGTTCATGAGGGGTAAAGCTAATTTCCCCTTATTTTTATTTTTATTTATTTATTTATTATTATTATTATTTATCTCAAATTAAGCAAACCTCTCTTCAAGACTTAGAGACCTATTTATAGTGTGAAAAAAAAAAAAAAAAAAAACCTAGAAGCCCTAAGAATCCCAACAAAATTGTACTTTAATCTCCTATTTAAATTAGGAATCAATCCAAGTACAAATTAGAATAGGATTCGTCCAGATTTGCGTTCTTATATTGTATGATGATTTTGACAAAGCAAACATCCAAATTAGGAAAATCCTATTTCATAATGATTTGTATCATTTTGAGTTAGCTTTTCAATGCCCCTGGTTTCACCTAATCTGATATTTGAGCTGAAAGTTATGGCTGAAATACTGAGACGTGTGCAGAATTTGAAATTTAATCCAATCTGATTTTAACTCCAATTAGAAAAATTTCGATTTAATCTCTTCCTTAATTTGATCAAACTTAACAACATCATATAGGTCATCTATTATGATTGCTTAAGCTTAACCACATCTTCTAGGTTTTCTTAAAGTGTGCTTTAAACCCAAAATTAATGAAATTTATTGCATCTTTCATTAGGAACCTGAGAACATAAAAACAGCACAAAATCAAATAAATAACAATGTTAAAGAATTAACATATGTGAGTTAATATTCTGCGCTTATCTTATACCTTATATCAAGTCAAGGGAACAACTTGCCGATTTTTTAACGAAGGGAGTGTTCAATATTCTTCCTTCAGTCTTATGCAAGCTAGGCATACAAGATATCTTCACCTCAGTTTGAGGGAGAGTGTTGAAGATATGCAGCTGAAATTGATTTGGTTTCCTTTCCATATATGTTCTCATTTATTGTAATTCCATATTAGTGTGTATTTTTTCATTTATATAAACAACCTTTGATGTATAATTTGTGTATTGAGAAATAAGAAGAATTCTTCCTTATTATAATTCATTAATGTCCACCTAGTTTCCTCCAACCTGTGTAGTTGGTCACACCTTTGAACTTTGTATATAATTTAATTTGATTGGTTTAAAGCGTGCTAGCTTAAAATAATATTGAACTCTATATAATGTGTGACTAAGTAGTTGATATTTGCTTAACCCTAATGCTTTCCTTTATCTTGTGAATATGACCCATTGCAAAACCCTACCCCACAATCCCCTACCCCTTGCCATTACTGTTAGTTTTATAATAATAAAAACTTGGGAGCAGAGGAAAATGTATGTTTAACAAATTCTGTGGTACAAGTTTGACCATCTCTTTCAGTTTGGTTTTATGGGATGATACTCTAATATTATATTACTCTTTTTGTGAGATTAGCTCCTTTGAGAACTAGATTCCACTTAATTGCTTTGTCCTTTGTTTATGAATCTGAATTAGGTGCCGTAAAAAAAAAAAAACACTTAAGCCAAATCCTTTATTTATATATCTATATCTCTATTATTGATGTAGTGTCAATTCAATACTATGTCATTACTTTCATCACTTTTGCAATTTCTCATTTAAAGTTTAAAAACAAACTTTTAAAAAATTTCAATCTGGATTAAAATTCATTTTTTTTCCTCTAAAAAAAAAAAAAATGAATTGGTGGATTTCTTGATCTTGATAAACCCTTAAATAAAAAGGACATTTCTTATATGATTTGATACTTATTAACTCCAGTCTTACTATTATAAACCAATGGCTAGTGGCTACTAATAAAAAAAGAAAAAAAGAAAGTATATGAGTGAGATTATGTTTTATTACGTTACCTAACCGTTATCTTTATGAGGTTTTGAAAATTGAATTTACATTGGAGTGTAGACTTCTGTATGCCTTATCTTGTACGCAAGAGCTTCCACTTAAAAATACAGTGAACAGTGAAAGGCTTCTCAAGATTGAAAAAAAGAAAAAGAAAAAGAAAAAGAAAAGAAATATACTTTGAAAATTTACCACCGAACATTAAACAACAAGAGTATATGGAAATTAATGAGGTGTCGGTGCATGATACATCATGTTTATAATATATAGTTAGGGTTTAGAAAAAAATATATTTATAAAAATTTCGTTGAGTTGCATTGACCAATGAGCCAAACCCTACAAAAATCATGAAAAAATCGTTATCCTTTCACTTAAACAAAGAGGTCAAATAACACCACAATGTCAACATTTTGTGAATGATGTTTGAGACAACGAAAGTTTCATATTGTAGGAGCATATTTTTAAAATTATTCCACCCATGATGTGTGCTGTATTTTGAAAAAAAAGAAAAGAAAAAGACATAAATAGTTGTATCTGATCAATCATATATATATATATATATATATATAATTCTCGAAGTACATTGCAAATCATAGAATAATTTATCTTTTCACAAGCATGACTACATAATTTATCTTTTCACAAGAAAGGGAGTAAAAACAAAGTTCATAGAGAGAGAAGAAGCAGTCCAATAGTGGACTTTTTTACCTGCCAAGGATTATGATACTAGTGGAGCCCAATACCAGTCCAATCACTGAGTTAGGGTTTTAACAAATAACTATTAGGGAAAATTTTAGAAAGTTCTCCAACTTTTAGGTTTTTACACAAGACATTTATGAGCGAGAAAAACTCTCACTTATTATCATTGAACTTTCATTTGCTTTCACTTAGAATCCCTAAACCTTAAACTCACCGTTTTGAGCCCCTAAATGACATATTTTTTAGACATTAAAACGATACCGTTTTCGAGATTCAAGGATCCAAAGTGAGAGGAAACGAAAGATTAGGAGAGGTAAGGTGGAGTTTTTTTTCTCATAAATGTCTTGTATAAAAGCCTAAAAGTTAGGGGCTTTCTGAAGTTTCTTTTAACTATTACTCTCTCTTCTCTCTCTCTCTCTCTATATATATATATATATATATAACTATCCATGTATTGGCGTTTAGTGTATTAGCTTTGTAAAAGCACAAATCAATTAAGCATTTGTGTGCTCAGATATCCATGTTTCCAAGCATGTTGGCCGTACATAATGAAGACAATTGTTAAAAATTAGTCTATGTCCTCGAACGTGTAATAAATAAATTCTTATAATTTTAAAATGAATTTATGTATTCATGGAGTATGTCTCTATAATAAAATAATTCTTGCGTACATAATCTGGTCATTTTTTTCAAAAGGGCGTGTATGAATTTCTAATCTTTCCTTCAAATATTTTTTTACCCCCTTTCGGATTCTAGGGGTGGGACCACTTTCAAAGGCTTTTGGGAGTAATTGGGTTACTTTTTCTGACCAATTTTAAACATGGCTGAACTAACTTTATAGCCCTTGTGGTGGTTTAGTCACCTCCAACAGTCATTTATACGGTCGTTAAACCACCTTTTGTCAGCAAAAATTTGTGAAAACTACCATTACTCTTTCTTTCTTTTTTTCATGGGATGGACTTGTTTGGGACAATTGGTTGTCATTGACAGTGGCTTTTATCAGAAATTGATGGGCAAAATAGTTGTAGCACCATCCCATTCTACATGTATAATTTGACATTTATTTTCTTCACATTTGCTTATATTATATGTTGCACATAATTACTAGTTGAAGATGCGTGTTTTCAAACCATCTTAAATAGGCCTTTATGCATTGTCGGAGTTTGGTCTCCTTTTACCCTTACAAGAATACAATAGTTTACAAATTTATGTTGTCTAGTCTACCTTCTATCTTGACCTTTCGATCATCCGAAAATTTTTGGTTGAAAATATACTAGAGACTGACAAGAATGTTTTTCTCGGATGAATCAGCATGATATATCTGTTCTCATGTGACATGTCAATCTCTTTTTCTTTTGATGGATATTTGACACTAAAAGAAACCAAAAATTACTTGCATTATGGTTATGTTTGGCAATGGACTAGATCGAAAGAAGTGGATTGGTATTGTAGCAGATTTGATTGATGTGGGAAAAAAAGTAAGAATGTTTTGTATAGAAAAATGAAATTTTTTGTTTTGTAGTGATTTTTTTATTTGAAAAGTGATAAAAAGTTATTGATGTGATATAAAAAAATAAGAATATTGAGGTTGATTTTGAGAAATTTTTTTTGAGATTTTACAAAGTCCAATCCGATCATTCCCTAAACATACCCTATATGACTCTTTTGTGCACTCAAGTGAACAACGATTTCACCTTTGTAAAGTTCTCCATAGATTTTTTTTAGTGAAACAATAAAATTTGATCTTGATGGTAAATCTTATTTTAAAAATAAATAAATAAATAAACGCAAGTGCGGAGACCAACTATTCTACTTTGGAGTGACTATAATAGCATCTATCGGCTGAAAGCCACACATGAGGGGATTTAGATGGTGAGAACCGCATACACTTCTTCAAATTCGATTGAGGTATAACTTGACCTAATTCCACCAAGATATCAATAGGAACTAATGTAATTTACATTAATCAGGCATGGAGATAGGCATGGAGATTCCCATTACAGGTTTCAAACTCATGCCCTAGTGTGTATCTAACATTTTAAAATTTTTTAGGAATAATTACCTTTTCTCCCATCAGTTACAACACATTGTCACTTTGCCCCTATGAACTGACAATCCTACTGTTTGACCCTATCAAACTACCTTTTTGTGCCCAAACCGTCAGTTAAAGGCGTTTACTCAGACGGTGAACTCGTCACGTGCGCCTCACATGCCATCTTGAAATTTTCTATCCTATCTTTTTTTTTTTTTTCCCATCAACTAAAACGCATTATCACTTTGCCCCCATGAACTGACAACCCTACTGTAGGCAAAAGTGCGATAGAAAATTTCAAGATGGCATGTGGGATGCACGTGATGGGTTGACCGTCTGAGTTAACATCTTTGACTGACGAAGGGGGGGTTTTTGACACAAAATAGTAGTTTGATAGGGTCAAGTATAGTAGAGTTGTCGGTTCATAGGGTAAAAGCGACAATGCGTTGTAGTTGATGGAGAAAAAAGGTAATTACCCTAAAATTTTAAAGCCATAAGCCACCGCCCTAAGTGGTATCCCAATAATAAACTTTTGTAAACCATTTACATATTTATAAAAATACATAGTATATAGGATACATGAAAGAGTAAGGAAAGAGAGCGAAAACAAAAAGAATAAGATTGATGAAGACCGTTAGAGCTACTACATAGGAAATATTCAAACAACATTAATTAATCTGTCGGGGTAATTACCTTTTCCCCATGAACTACGATGTATTTTCACTTTGCCCCCATGAATTACGAACTGTGACACCTGACCCTCATGAACTATCATTTTGTATCCAAAACTCCCATTCTGTTAATCAAAGGCCTATTCCGTCAGTCAAATTGATGTATACCCCTAACTATTATTATATTCACGTGAAACAGCAAATTGATGTATGTCATCGTTGCATATATCATGTTTGAACAGAAACAACTAATGACTTTGTCATATATCCAGTATCTTCGTGGAGTCACACGTTTATTAGCTGCAGATTAGGCTTTTGCTTAACAAGAATCTAAGTTAGGTGTAATTTTCCCCATTTTTCTAGCAGATAATGAAGATAGGTTTAGTACTCAGGATATTTAATTTCACTAAGCTGGAAAATTAATGAGCATTAAAACCTCAAGTTGACCTCATTTTGTTGTTTGGAAATATGGATGAGATGTAATTGCTTGACAGCTCGGCCTCTATTGTATGCCATAGCTGCGATCTATAAACCAAATTAAACAGTAGGTGTGGCAACATGTATTTGCATATTAAATTTATGTTGTGTCATGTCGAGATATACGTGTAAGACTATAGAGATTAACTTTAATAATATCCATTTAATTAAATATTCATACTCTTCTATCCTAACCTGCTAATTTTATGTTGGATTTGTGTCGAATTTATGAGCCTTATAAAAAATTGTCAAACCTATGAAATAATACTTTGATTTATATTTCTTTGAAATTCAACTCAATAATGCCTCATTTGAACAATCTTATGTAGGTCATTATGTAACCATATAGTGAAGTTTTGGTACTTAATTAAAATTAAGAGACAGTAATTTTTCATCTCTCATTTATATTTTTTTCAAATTTACAGTTGGATTACCTATAAATTCAATGGTGAATTTGAGAAAAATATGAACAGAGATGGATAGAAAATGGATGGCAAAAATAAAATAAAATAGCATTTCTCGTTTCTTAAACCTTAAGAAATCGATCAATCTTATCTTGACAAGAGATTTTCAAAAGGTTGAATTGAATTTTACAATTGTCATTAGCCAACTTGTTCTTGTCACTCAAAGAAATGAGACTAGGTAGGATTGGACACTTGAAAATTCAAACTATATATGGGAAGAAAAAAAAACGAATTGAAAATAGTAAAAGAGTTTGGTGTATCTAAGCAAAGCATCCAAAAGTCCATGTATAGATTGTGCTTTGACACTTGATAATTGATTGAAGAGAAAAGAAAACAACCGGCATTCACATCCAAATACAAGAAGACAGAAATGTAATATATATATTTAGGGTTTCCCATTGATCAAGATCCTTTACTCCTTCCAAGAAAGAAGCATATATGTATAAGCTTAAATTGGTTAAACATGAATCTGGTGGCAAACCTAACATGATTGCGTGTTGGAAATCTCAGAGTTTCAACTTCTTTTGTGTGTCAAACAAAAATTCTTCCACCATTTCCACTTTTATCTTGTCCTTTCTACATATCAGTGATATCACACGAAATATAATAAATAATAATAAAAATAATATATATTATATTGTACGAATACTATAGTGATGATCATAATATAGAATAGATATTTGGGTCCACAATCTTATAAAACCTTTTTGCCTCCTCTTTGGTCATTGTGCTTCCAATGAATTTATTACTTGCAGTTGCACAGGTAAAGAAATGGAACTCGCAGCATGGCATTTGAGTGATTTGCTTAACTAAATAGTGTCACAATTGAAAGTTTGGGGAAGATATTGTCAATTGAATGGTAGTTTAAGGAGGTATATATGTGAACTTTACCCTAAAAAAGATTATAATATATATATTGTAGTTTTATCAACCGTTCATATTGAAGAAGACATGGCAAACCCCGGTCCATTGTCAATGATAGGGGTCCCATATTCATCATATTATTGCAAAAATTAATTATTTGATCTGCACTACCAAAAAAAAACCATTAAGAGTGGTTTTTTAAGCGACGACAATGTTGACATCGTTTTTTAAGCGACGAAGTTGTTTCAACTTATTAATTAACACTAACTACTTGTCGTTTAGGCTTCGCGTGGGAATTTGTTTGATCCATTTTCACCTAACTCAATAACACTTTCCCTAGCTAATAAATTTCTGATGTAGCCCAATAGATTATAAATCCCAAACAAAGAGCAACAATATAAAATTGTCTATTGGCATATTGGACGCAGAGGCATTGGAATTGTAGCGAGGGATAATGATTAATGAGGGGCATATAACTGCAGCCTTGAATTTTAAAAAGTCATGCACACACCCTGGATTTTTAAAGTTTGGTACGTTAATATGGTTTATCATGTTTATATATGTTGATTTATTGGTAGCCTCGGTTAGAATAGAATACGGGTTAGGAAGGAGTCCTAATGATTTTGCATGCATTCTGTGCTCACCGAATGTTCGCCCCTTTGTACTCGAATGTTCGATCATCTTAAGACCAAACGTTTGATAGTGTCTAGAACTGTTTAAATAGGGTTTTATCAATGGTTTAACATTGCATGTATAGCGTAGGTTCTCAAAATATTGTGAGTAACATTAGACTACGCTTCACATTAGCCATGAGGCCTAAGATGTTGGAGTTTGAGGATGAGCAGATGAGGTAAGTAAATACTTACAAATGTTTTCAATAAAAAACGTGCGATATGTTAGCTGACTGAGCACGCATATGATATCAGCATTTTATTTCTTATTTAACTGGGTAAATGATTAATTAAATGTATTATATAACATGGTACATCGGTATGTATGGTATAATGGCCATAAGCTTAATTCTATGCTCAAATGTGTTCGTGACTGGCGCATCCATATTTGATTGGCGGGTCACTACAAGACGTACATTACTAGTAGCGTAGGTCACCTAAGTTTGGAATTGGTCGGGCTGCTAATATTATGGATGGTAGCGTGCAATAGCTAGGCACCGATGTTGTATTACAAGTCCCTCATAATAATGCCAACCTTGATGAGAATTGGTAATATCTCGAGTAGACCATATAAGATAGTTATAACTTATTAGATGCATTATCTTCTTGCATTAAAATCATTGGTGATTATCGCCGGAAGTATGCCCCTACCTCTTTAAAACAAAAACAATATTTTTGGGTTTAAAAACATAGACAACATTTATTACATTTATAAAAACTCATGTTTATTTCTCCAATACATAACTTGTTAGCTCATTTCGTACTTAACTGTAAGGTTTACTTACTAAGTCATAAACTTATGCAGGTATTACACACTAGCAGGTTTGCACAGTTAGTCGTTAGGCTACTCATTGGGATGCAGATGCCAAACAAAAATTTCACTGTACTAGGTTTGATTGGTAATTCTTAAGCTTCAAGTTAATAATGGATGATAATACTTAATTATACACCTCATGAATATTGAAGTCTCAGATCATGTCTTTTCACCTTCCACGTTGCATTTACTCTGATTAGTGAATGAGTCATTCCCTCAATCAATTACTAGTTAACTATATTGAAGGAATTGCCAATAACCCTGCCAAGATGAATCAATTTACTTGATCCATTTTTTGGGATGTTATAGAAGGGGAGGCTGGTATTTTGGAGTAAGTCCTCAACAATGAACTAGCTTCCCTTTATTGTTTGAGCCATCTCTTCAAAATTTGCTTGTAGGACTTCAATGTGAGCGTTTACCTGACTTAAATTCCTACGACGGCCTATTGGCTGAGTGTCAGGTCTTTCTTGGTGAGCTAATGGTCAATCTTCACCATTCTAGCGTTTGATTATGCTTGATCCACAACATGATCTCATGTTTCTATTACATCAAGGCCTCTATGTTCTTGGAAAGTTTTAGAAGATGAGCCTCGAAAGCCGTGAGGCGTTGATTTTGAGAGCTTTGTGGGTTGAAGGTTGCAACACTAGGCAGGTTAGAGGCGACCAAGCCAAATTGGAGGTTACACCATCATTACTACAAGCACTCCTCAATTTTGTAGTCGATAGTTTAGTCTTTTGTCAAGGAATCACTGTCGGTTTTCACAGACAACGCCAAATTGTTAGAACAGTTGATTGGGAGTTGAGGCAATAATCAGAAGTACCTACAAGGAGAGCAAAACTTAGCAAAAGAGCTTGTCGGAGTTGACTAATGGGGGATAACTCTAATGGTTAAAGTCAATATGAATCAAAGGGAATAATCTTAAGGAAAATAAATGTAGTTCGCAAAGGAGGAAGATAAAAGTCTAATTTTATCTGATGTTTGTCGCTCTTTTATAGCAGATTTTATTGTAACTATTTGCCACATGTCACACCTTCATTCGAGACTTCTCTATTGTAATGTTCCATACATTCCACACTCTTATATGCAACGTAAAGATTTACATAGTTTGGGCGATGACCTATATTCACAGAAAAAATCCTAAATGACTATATTTTACTATTATTTCTTTGGTAATGTTTACAATATAACAATGTCCTTATATCAAATATTTCCCTTATTGTTATCAATTCTTAAAGTTTCACTACGACTTTCTTTCATAAAGTTGCACATCCGGTTAGTAATCTCAAAAGCAGTGAAAGTAATCTCCTCATGAAATGGGACAATGGAAGTTGATCAAGCTAATCAAGGCATGAAGTTCCTCTAATTTGTAATCTTGCTAACTAAAGCAACAAATACGACCATGAAACTACTACAACTTATATAAATTAATATGTTGATCTAGTAGTAATACATTATACACAGTTGCTAAGGAGAGTATATTAATTGTACAATACTTTTTGATAAAAAGGAAAGGAAAAAAAAAAAGCATTATGCCATTGCAAACATAAAAATGTCATTTTTATAGGGGGTGTGTGTGAGAAAGTTATGGTTTTTCTTAAGAAGTGTGGTAGCTTTAGGGTTAGAAAGTTTAGTTTTGAAATGGATGTGTTCTAAACATTTCTCACTTTGCAAAAGAGGAGATCTTTAGCTCATACATTGAGTCTTTGACGTGTTAGTAGAACTTTCTTTTTGTAAGAAAGTTAAGATCTTGAGACAAAGCTTGAGACTTTGGTGTTAAAGGTTTTGTATTTAGGTCTTACTCAATATCCAAGTTGGAAAAGAGAATTTTTTGTCTTAGAAGAACTTAGTGTTAGGGATAAAAACACATTTATCTCTCCCAAAGACTTGTGAGATACGAACGGAGTAATTGCGGAAAACAATATAAACAATCACACAAGAAGAACAATATTTACGTAGTTCACCGCTAAGGACTACATCCACAGAGTTGCAGCAGATTTCACCATGTAGAGAATGTTACGTAAGGATTATTAAACAAGAGTGTTGAATAATTGCTCAACGTCTAAAACATCTATAGAAAACTTCACAATTCTCTTTAATGTTTTCTCTAAGTATTTGGCTCTAAAAAAAACATAATTTCAAAGTCCCAAAGAGAGACTTTAGATAGGCAATAGTAGATATCGTAGGTTTTAAGGGAGTGGTGTCCGGACAGCCCAGCCAATCTGTTTAGGCATGCATAGGGTTAATGAACCCGTTGCCCAGCCTATCTAAACAAGCGGACACAATGTCTAGACACAGCTCAAAACTAATGCTCTCGGTGGCTCATGCCCGAACACCTCTCCTGGTCCGGTTGGACATGCTCAAATCTTGAAGCTCTCAATGGCTCCTATTCAGACACCCCTCCTAGTCCTTCCGAACACATACTCAATTGAAGTCCACCAACTTCAACACTTGATGGTGAAAATATGGGATTTTTTGTAGTTAGGAGTTTCTGTGCAGGAATTGTGTTGATGATATCATTTGGATATCCATCCTAATCATGAAATCATCCTAACAGTACTTGAAGTGTCCTAACGAGTTTTAGGAAAAATGTAGAAAGTTGAAGTTTTTAGGTGCCAGGTTAGGATTTTCACTTAAGAGTTTTAAGAGCATTCACAATGGAAGAGCTAAATATCATTTTTATCTAAAATAGCTCTTTAAATTGATAAAATACCCTCTACATTGGATAAGCTAAAAAAATGTAGAATAAATTTTTTGTTAAATGAGCTAAAAAAAAAGCTACATGTAGCGGCAATATTGAAAGAGCTATTTTCCTACATTTTCTCCCACGTCTGTTTTTTTCTCCCACTATCTCTCACAAAATTTTCTTCCCACGTTTTTTTTATTGTTTCTCTCACATGTTTTCTCTTTTTCAAAATTTTCTCCTACTATTCCTCTTTCACATCTCATTTTTTTCCAAAATTTTCTCCTATTATTTCTCTCTCTACATCACTTTTTTCTCAAAAGTTGAAAAATAAGATATTAAGAAAAATACAATCATTATAAAAAATAAAAAAATAATTAAAATTAAATGATATAGATAAAAATATAACTAATCGGATGTAGGAGGTTCTTAAAAAATTATTAGCTAAACTAGATAAATTGAGTTTTGAGGAGCTATTTTACATAAAAAAATTAGCTCCTCCATTGTGAATGCCCTAAGGGGTAGTTATCTTTTCCCTCTTCAACTACAACGAATTGTCAATTTATCCCTATTAACTGACAACTTTACTGCCCAACCCTATCAAACTACCACTTTGTTCTCAAAAACCCTATTCCGTCAGTCAAAGACATTAACTCAAACGACAAATTCGTCACGTTTGCCCCACATGCTATCTTGAAATTTTCTATCCCACTTTTGTCTCACTATGGAATAAGGGACCAAGCTAGACCAGGTGTATAGGCAGCCTTAAATGAGAGAAAAAATATATATAAAAAATAAAAATAAAAAAAGCTGGACCACATAAACATCAAAAGCTGTCGTCGCCCTCCTCGTTCAAGCATAATTTTTTTCAAGCAGTGTGGACTTCCACGATCATCTACACTGCTTCGGCTTTCTTAATACATTCCCTTTGTAGGGCATCGTGCAGGTAAAGAAGAGGAATGGCAAGTCTGCCAACAATCTCAAGAAGGCAAGCCACTGCTAACTGAATCCACTGCTAAAGTCAGAGTTCTATCTGGTTTTGAGACCAGTTTCATCTTTCATAGATTTGGAAAAGACGGTTTTGAGACCGTGGTGGAGCACTCAATGAAGTAATTAGTTAATAATATAGGAGTTAACCAAATTAAAGTACTGTTGACCTACTATATAAATAAGGAAATTGGGAGGTGCCTTCTCTTCTTAACGAGCCCGTTACAGCCTTGATAGAAATTATTCTTCCATGTCCTTAAAATAAAAGTTTAGTAAGAGAAATCCTTCGGATCACCTTAAAGAAAGGTTAATGCAAGCCAAGTCGGCCTTCTTCTTACTATCCCTCTTTCCTTTTCAAACTTTCAGTTGCAGAAGATGAAAGGTGGGTGTACCAGTGGGTCAAGGTCATTTTCACTTTTACTAAAGGACACAAGGGGAATTAGTTTACAATTGCAAGGTATTTTCGTCCAACCGATTACATTATTATGGGCATTTATGGTATTTACTCAAAATATAATGGTATTTTTGTTGTTTTACGCATAAAGATATTTTCATGTGTTGGTAGCCGTGAATGGAGGGTATAAGCGTCTTTTAATGGTCCAAAGTGAGGGCAAAAGTAGAATAAAAATTTTCAAAATGGCATGTTGGGCACACGTAATGGGTTGATCGTCTAAGTTAATGCCTTTGACTGACAAAATGGGAGTTTTGGAAACAAAATAGTAGTTTGATAGGATTAGGTAGTTACGGTTGTCAGTTCATGAAGGCAAATTAACAATACGTTGTAGTTGATGGAGGAAAAATGTAATTACCTTGAGTTTTAACTAATGATATAATACAGTTTAGGCGAACGAACCTACCCATGAGATGGAGATTAAATCGAGGCTTACTACGCACAGGGTGAGTAAATTCTCACTTGAACCCTAAACCATGATTATCTGGATATGAAATGTACATTTTATAATCTTCTGAATGCTTTCTAATTTATTGTTGTGAGCCCTAATTTTCTAAGCATGATGACATGACTTGTACAATGAATAATTGTGTGATACTTAGATTGTGATTATACATTATACGTATGAAATAAAATAAATCTCTAATTGTATGACATGGCTATTATTAATAGGTTTGTAGTAAGGAGATTAGAAGAAGAGGCTACTATATTATTCAGCTTATTATTAACCTAATACAAACATCCTAATATATAAGATTAGAGAAATATCAAAATGACTAAACTACTCTCAAACCCTAAGGACTTACTAACCATACCATTGTTAAATCTTGTGAAAGAAATATGTGGCATGCCCATACCAACTATATAGACTTGACTATATGGTCTAGTGATGTGTGTAAGTTTCTACCTTGAA
Organism: Carpinus fangiana; assembly: GCA_006937295.1. Taxonomy (NCBI): domain Eukaryota; kingdom Viridiplantae; phylum Streptophyta; class Magnoliopsida; order Fagales; family Betulaceae; genus Carpinus; species Carpinus fangiana. The sequence goes on along the minus strand of VIBQ01000040.1, from coordinate 190,802 downwards.
TTCAGAGCTGTTGTGACTAGCACAACCACCTACGGTGGGGCCACTCTTGCTCGCTTCACTAGCTAGTGGATTGCTCGAGGTCGAACCTGGCCAGACAATTATGTGATGGCATTTTGTGCATTTCTCAGAGCACCGAGATTATACTAGAAGTCACACACCGGACATGCAAACCCTACCATGAAAGGGTTAAGGGTGCAAATAGGCCATATTGAACATAATTACAGCTTTTAATATATGAGAATAACTTCTATAAGGTTTTGGCACAAACCAATCTCTTTGTGCCCTCCAATTAGAGGTTGACACATTAACTTAAAACAAAAAAAATCAAATGCTACCAAAACACCAAATCTTACCCTTTCTTTCACTCATCTACGTAAAAGATATACACTTTTTGCTACAATTTTACATGATGATCACTACAAAAAAATACATACTTTTTTTAGATGACTTTTTTGACGTGTTAGGGCATTTGACATGTCAAAAACGTTTTTAACGTGTTTCAAATGTTAAAAATCCGAGTGTCAAAAAAGTCAAAATTTTGACGTGTCAAACAGTTCCACTTTAGAATTTTTTGATGTGGCAAAAATGGCACGTCAAAATAATGTTTTTTTTTTTTTAAAAAAAAATTATTAATTTTTAAACTTTTTTGATGTGGCACTATTGCCACGTCAAACAAAATTTTGACGTGTCAATAGTGCCACGTAAGAAAGTTTTTTGACGTACCACTATTGCCACGTCAAAAAAAAATTTGAGGTGTCAAAAAAGTTTAAAAATTATTAAAAAAAAAAATTTGTTCATCATCAGCTCCGCCAGAGCTTGTGGTTTCTCCATGGCTAGATTTTTGGTTTCTCCATGGCCAGTTTTTTCTCACTCTATTTTCTTTTCTCCATTTTCGAAATCCCAAACCCAAAAAATCAAAAACCCAAATCAAAAAATAAAAAAATTTAACTTGAAAAATCAAAAACCCAAACCTCAAACCCAAAAAATCTTCTTATCTTATCTTCTCCTTTTCTTTTTCTTTAGCTTCTCTTCTTCTATCTCTTCTCCTTTTCTTCTGCTTCTCTTCTTCTTTGTTAGAATATTTGATATTATTATATTATATTGCCTTATTTAGTTTAGGGTTTACTTTAGGGTTTCTTGGTCACTACTCATTGTTTCTCTATAAAAGAGAGTTATGTAATATTGTTTAATATAGTAAATATGCCAAGATGTAGCACATATGTCTCTCTCCGCTTCCGCTCTCTTTTCTTTCATATTTTAGTATTTTATATTTTATATATATTTCAACATGGTATCAAAGCCACGTTTCTGTTTCTGTGGCTTTTATCTTATTTAGTTTAGGATTTACTTTAAGGTTTCTTGGTCACTACTCATTGTCTCTCTATAAAAGAGAATTATGTAATATTGTTTAATATAGTGAATATACAAGATGTAGCATATATGTCTCTCTCCGCTTCCGCTCTTTTTTCTTTTTATATTTTAGTATTTTATATTTTTATATATATTTTAACATGGTATCAGAGCTACGATTTTGTTTTTATGGTTTTCATTAATCTTATGACGTTATTATTATTATTTTTTTGGTGTTTTATGGCATTCTCTTCTGACGATCTCCCAATTTTGCTGTGATCCATGGCTTTTTCATTGGTGAATCTTAACATAGTGCAGTTTCGCCCTTCATAGGGTTTTTTTTTTTAAAAAAAAATTTTAATTTTAACGGCTAGTTTCTGTTGTCCGGCCTCATTGTCAGTTGCGGTTTGGCTCTTCACCGGATTCTTTTAGCGGCTTGTCTCCGTTCTCCGGTATTCTTCCAACCGTTACTTTCAGCCTTTCGAACCTTGGCACAATGTGGTTTGGCCCTTCACAGGATTGACGGCTAGTTTTCGTTCTCCGACCGTCGTTGGAGTTTTGGCCCATTGTCGACCCTTTTGAACCTGCATTCACCAGCCACTTGCCGCCGTCGTTGGCCGCCCCGCCAGCCTCTATCTTTTCCGGCCATCACTACCATCTATGGCTTGTTCCCGGCTTCAGCCACCACCATGATCATTGTTTCGGATTTCAAACTCAAGGTTCCAGAATATTCCACCTTGAGTTTGAGGGGGATGTTAAAATATTTGATATTATTATATTATGTTGTCTTATTTAGTTTTAGGGTTTACTTTAGGATTTCTTGGTCACTGTTAGAATATTTGATATTATTATATTATGTTGCCTTATTTAGTTTAGGGTTTCTTGGTCACTACTCATTGTCTTTCTATAAAAGAGAGTTATGTAATATTGTTTAATATAGTGAATATACAAGATGTAGCCCATATGTCTCTTCACTTCCGCTCTCTTTTCTTTCATATTTTAGTATTTTATATTTTATATATATTTCAACATTCTTCTTCTCTTCTCCTTTTATTTTTATTTTGCTTCTCTTCTTCCTTCTCTTCTCATTTTCTTTTTCTGCTTCTTCTTCTTTTCTTTTATTTTCTTCTGCTTCTCTTCTTCTTTTTCAATCTCTTCTCCTCACGTGCGTGCAAATCTGCAAAAAAGTGACAGCTAATCTAGTTCTAGAGAGAGGAGGGAGATTGAGAGAGGAGAGATAGAGTGTGGGGGAAATAAAAGAAGAGGGAAAGAATAAATAAGAAGAGGGAAAAAGTTGAATTAAGAGAGAAGAGCGGGAGGAGAGAGGAAAAGAGGGGAAAAAAAAAGTTGGGAGTACAGCTAATTGGTTCTTCCCGAGGCGATTTTTTGAGGTGTCAATTTTGACGTGTTAAATTGACACGTCAAATTGACACCTTAGAAAAATAAGAGAGAAGTCGAGCGGGACTAGAGAAAAGTTGGGAACAGCTGATTGTTGGTTCCCGAGGCGGTTTTTTGAGGTGGCAATTTTGACGCCAAAATTTTTTATTTATTTATTTTTAAAATTAAAATTTTTTAAATTTTTATTTAATTATTTTTAATAATTAAAAAATTTTGATGTGTCAAATTGACACCTCAACATTTTTTATTTATTTATTTTTAAAAATTAATATTTGTTTACAATTTTTATTTAATTATTTTTAATAATTAAAATATTTTGACGTGTCAATTTTGACACCTCAAAATAAATTGGCACGTGAAAATTTTTTATTTATTTATTTTTTAAAATTAAATTTTTTTAAAAATTTTTATTTAATTATTTTTAAAAATTTAAAAATTTTGACGTGTCAAATTGACACAACAAAATTTTTTGACATGGCAATATTAAAACGTCAAAAAAGTTAATAAACAACTTTTTTGAGGTATTGCTTATTGTCACGTCAAAAAATTTTGACGTGGCATTTTTTACCAAACTTTTACCACGTAAAAAATTGTCCAATTTTTTTGTAGCGGATGAAGAGTTAGCGGTAACAATTCGGATTATTTTCTAATAAATATTATGGGAGTGTTGCCCTTGTTAATGAACCTGTAATGTATCCATATAGTGTCATTTTCCCTTATCCAATTCTCTTGATATTGAAAAAATGAAAAAATAAAATAAAATAAAATAAATTGTCATATACGCATTTAATTTTTAAAATTGAATATAGAAAGCATTGAAATTTGTAAAATCTATCATCATTTTTATTTAGAGAGTAGAAATTTTTTTAGAGTCGAGGGCCGGCATTTGACTTCTCTCAACCCCTTCCTCTACCTACCCTTGGGTAGGTGAGTGGCATGTGTATTTCTGATGGGACTTGTTTGTGACAACCGGTGGTCCTTGAAAGTGGCTTTATCAGAAATTCATGGACAAAATAGTTGGAGCACCATATCCCAATCTACTTGACATTTATTTTCTTTCACATTGTTCTTATATTATAATGTTGCACTAATTACTAGCCGAAGATGCATGTTTTCAAACCATCTTAAATAGGGCTTTTATATATTGTCGGAGTTTGGTCTCCTTCGGCCCTTACAAGAATGTAGTAGTTTACAAATTTATGTTGTCTACCTTCTACCTTGACCTTTTGATCATCCGAAAATCTTTGCTTGAAAAATATACTACTCTGACAAGCATGTTTTTCTCGGATGAATCAGCATGATATGATATATCTGTTCTCATGTGAAGTTGTCAATCTCTTTTTCTTTGATGGATATTTGAAACTAAAAGAAACCAAAAATTACTTGCAGTGTATGACTCTTTTGTGCACTCAAGTGAACAAGGATTTAAGTTCTAAATAGATTTTTTTTTTTTTTTTTTTTTTTTTCTTCTTTGGTGAGAACTGTGTATGCTTCCTCTCAAGTCTAACTAATAATAAAATTTTATAAGCCATTTACATATTTATAAAAATACAGATATATGAAAGAGTAAGGAAAGAGAGCAGAAACAGACTGATGAAGACCGTTAGAGCTACATAGGAAATATTCAAACAATATTAATTAATCTGTCTCATTAACTATTATTATATAATTTATATTCACGTGAAACAGCAAATTGATGTATGTCATATCGTTGCATATATAATGTTTGAACAGAAACGAGTAATGACTTTGTCATATATACACGTTTATTAGCTGCAGATTTGACTTTTGCTTACCAAGAATCTAAGTTAGGTGTAAATAAGTTTCCCCATTTCTAGCAGATAATGAAGATAGGATTGGTACTCAGGATATTTAATTTCACTAAGCTGGAAAATTAATGAGCATTAAAACCTCAAGTTGTTTGGAAATATCGATTAGATGTAATTGCTTGACAGCTTGATCTCTATCATGTGCCATAGACAATATGTATTCGCATATTAAATTAATGTATTGTCGTGTCGAAATATAAGTAGAAGCGTACTATAAAGGTTAACTATAATTTAATCCATTTAGTTAAACATGCAAACTCTTTAATCCTGACCTGCTAATTGGATGTTGGGTTTGTGTCGAATTTATGAATCATATAAAAAATTGTAAAAAAACCTATGAAACAATACTTTGATTTATATTTATTTGAAATTCAACTCAATAATGCCTCATTTGAACAATCATATATAGGTCATTATGTAACCATATAGTGAAGTTTTGGTACTTAAAATTAAGAGACGTGTATTATTTTTCCATCTCTCATTCATATTTTTATCAAATTCATAGTTGGATCTCCTACGAAGTAAATGGTGAATTCGGAAAAAATATGAATAAATCGAGATGGATGGAAGATAAATTTGTTTTTTTAAAAAAAATAGCATTTATCATTGCTTAAATCTTAAGAAATCGATCAGTCTTATCTTGACAAGAGATTTTCAAAAGGTTGAATTGAATTTTACAATCGTCATTAGCCGACTAATTGTTCTTGTCACTCAAAGAAATGAGACCAAGTAGGATTGGACACTTGAAAATTCAAACTATATATATATGGGGAAAGGAAAGAATTGAAAATAATAAAAGAGTTTCGTGTATCTAAGCAAAGCATCCAAAAGTCCATGCATAGTTGATTGAAGAGAAAAGAAAACAACAGGCATTCACATCCAAATACAAGAAGACAGAAATGTAATGGAAACTTTCATTAATATATATATATATATATATATATAGGGTTTCCCATTGATCAAGATCCTTTACTCCTTCCAAGAAAGAAGCATATAATTAATCTACAAAAAAGAAAAAGAAAAAACCACTTAGAGTCGTTTTTTAAGCGACGACAATGTTGACATCGTTTTATAACGACATTGACACTAGTGTCGTTTGATCCATTATCACCCAACTCAATAACACTTTCCCCTAGCTAATAAATTTCTGATATAGCCCAGTAGATTATAAATCCCAAACATAGGACAACAAGATATAATCGTGTCTATTGACATATTGGACGCAGAGGCATTGGAATTGTGGTGAGGGATTATGAGGGGGCATATAACCGCAGCTCTTAGGCTGATAAAATTTGAGAATTTAGAACCGGTGGCAACAGAGGCTTTGGCGACCTTCCATGCAACTGAATTTAGTAGGAATCTGGTGTTGGCAAAAAAATATTTATGGAAGGAGATGCACTTCAATAGTGAACTTCCTGAGGTCCCCTGGACGAAATTGAAGTCAATTTGGACAACTAGTGGCAGACATACGCGGGGTGCTAAATTTGATGCACACTTGGCAGAGTAGTCATATTAATAGAGAGCTAATTCTACAACACATAGTTTAGCCAGATGAGTCTTTAAACATGTCATAAATGAGATTTGGGTGAAATATATTCGTCTTTGTATTTGCAATATTGGTGTTTTACAGCCGAAATGCCCTTCTTCCATGATTATGAATGATGGCATTATTTTTTCCTAAAAAAGAAAAAGTTTGGGAAGTTACTTAACAACTATGGTCTAACTCGAGTATATTGTAACAAATGGGTAATTCAATTGGTTGTAGACAACGCCTCATGAAACGAATGTCACTAGTTTAAACCTCGTATCTCCTTTCCTTTGTGTTGACAAGTCAAAAAAAAAAAAAAAAACTGGAGTGTATTCAATTGTCAAGTTGTGGAAGATGAATTATTTATTTCATTAAATTAAAAAAAAAAATTGTAATTAAGAAGTTAACTATCTTGTATTTAAAGTGACTTTGTCTTCCGTTAGCTTTCTGCCAAAGGGTCCTAGATTCCTTGGGGCTTATTACTTAGAAAATAGGTTTGAGAAGGTGCATCGAGTTAATTTTTTTCGAGTTAATTACTTGTTTACCAATATCAGGGGTGCTATATTTTGGGCTTTGCCAATTTGCATTTATGCTTATACTATAATTAAAGATTAAGTGTCTTCAATAGGTAGTTCAATCGGCTGTAATTATGCATAATAAAACGGAGGTCACTAGTTTGAATCTCCTTCTTCCTCTTGTGTGAACATGTCAAAAATAAAAAAAAAATGAAGGTTAAGTATGACTTAGGCCTGTTTGATTCAACGTAAATATTTTTTGAAAAAATATATATATATTTTTTTTAGTGTTTGGCGCAGTGTAAAATATTAGTTAAACTGAAATATTTTCAGTTAATAATAAAAATAAGGGCTAAAAAATATTTAATAAAAGATAAAGATTTTTCTAAACCGGGTCAAAAGAAATTTTTCAAAAGTTCATTTTCAAACGTCAAGTTTAAAAGATTTTTCTTAATCTCAATCTATATATATATATATATGTGTGTTAAATTAATTTAATGGGACAAAAATAAAGAAAAATGCTGCCACCTATTTTGAAGGATTACTCATTTTCCATTCGTAGTTTGAACTTTGAAGTCATACATTATCCAAATATTTGCCAAAAATAACCTTTGAATGTTGGTATATATCATAGATGGCTCCGGCGCTTTTCATTTAAGAAGCTACCCACTTTCTCGAAGAAAAATGTTGGAAAAAAAAAATGATATTGCTACCTTCCATCCCGCTGGCAGTGACAAACTGACAACTATGATGTGATTGAACACTTTCTCAGACAGATTATGGATAATGATGGATAGATTTGGATTATGTACATTTTTAAGAATTCAAACTTAATTTAATTTTGTTTTCTCTATTTTCATTAAATACTCGAGGATACTGAAATGACAAGTGTCGCAATCACTTATATGAACTCTTTACAAATCAAATGAGAAAAGTCGGTCATCTTAAGTGAAAGGTAACATTATAGAAAGGAACTCCTCTTGGATTCCAACTCTTCCTCTTTTTTTTCCCTGTCCTCTTCCTCTCAGCCTGTCAGCTCACCCTAACCTAAAAGTTTTTGACCTTATCTGTTCAAATGGCCTCTGGAATCTTCCCTTTCTGATCTCCCTGTTCACTACCTCAAGTGTGATAGAGATCATGAAAATTCACATCAACCCTTCCCCTACTTCTAGTTTCCTCTGGACCCCCTCCTCAGATGGCAACTTTTCCACAAAATCAGCCCACAAACTGATTAGTAACAATAGGGTTTCCACTGCTATCTCTCCTCTGGCCACCTCCATCTAGAAATCTCTTTGGAAGCTTAACTTAAATGCTAGGTTGGTCCTATTCCNTATATATATATATATATGTGTGTTAAATTAATTTAATGGGACAAAAATAAAGAAAAATGCTGCCACCTATTTTGAAGGATTACTCATTTTCCATTCGTAGTTTGAACTTTGAAGTCATACATTATCCAAATATTTGCCAAAAATAACCTTTGAATGTTGGTATATATCATAGATGGCTCCGGCGCTTTTCATTTAAGAAGCTACCCACTTTCTCGAAGAAAAAGTGGGTAGCTTTCATCCCGCTGGCAGTGACAAACTGACAACTATGATGTGATTGAACACTTTCTCAGACAGATTATGGATAATGATGGATAGATTTGGATTATGTACATTTTTAAGAATTCAAACTTAATTTAATTTTGTTTTCTCTATTTTCATTAAATACTTGAGGATACTGAAATGACAAGTGTCGCAATCACTTATATGAACTCTTTACAAATCAAATGAGAAAAGTCGGTCATCTTAAGTGAAAGGTAACATTATAAAAAGAAAAATGTTATGGATTTTTTTCGTAGGTTTTTTTTAGTGTTTTTTTTAGTCTTATGTAAAATATCATTTAAGAAAAAATAAAATTGTAGTGGTCTTCATCACCGATTTTTTTAAACATTAACACCAAATTTGAGGCATTAATATCAAATTTGTGAAGCATTAGCATCAAAATTGAGGCATTAGAATCAAATTTAGGATGATCAAATCCATTTTAGGTGATACCATCCCTAAAAGGTTAATCTTCCACCCTTAGATTTTAGTTTTGAATAAAAAAAACATGTTTTAAAGCATTAGAACCTAACTATTAACTCATAAAAATTAATCGGTTGGTAAAAAAACAGTACTACAATTTTATTTTTTCCTAAATCATGTTTTACGTAAGACTGGAAGAACGTCAAGAGAACACTACAGGAAGAACCCTTAGCAAACTCCTTATAGAAAATATAAATATAAAAAGATAATTTTACCTTCCATTTAAAGAGAGCCAGCTCATTTACAGATGAAATCAAATGGAGAGGATCTGTTGAACCTTTTTTTTTAAAAAAATTAACCACCCATCTATTTAAGCGATTACAATATTATTAACACAATGAGGGAGTCCCCAAGAGGTAGCTCAATCGGTTGTGAACCACACCTTATGAAGTGAAGGTCACAAGTTCGAATCCCCCCTCCCCTACCCATGCGTGGACATGTCAAAAAAAAAAAAAAAAAAAAAAAAAAA
>VIBQ01000040.1:165212-179442 GCA_006937295.1 Carpinus fangiana | reverse complement strand
AAAACTTACCAAGAACTACATGGTCAGCATCGCCTCGGCCATGCCTCGGGTCGAGGTGTCACGCCCCTTCAGCTGGAGCTTCTCGTGGTCGACCAGATCCACCACGGCCTTGAAGGGATTTCCCTTCAAGTCTCATCCAAGCTTCGCCAGCTTCCCTCTGAAGGTCCAGTTTGCCCCTTCTGGCTGAATCTCCGCTATGCTCTCGGAGGACCCAGAAGCCTCGGATGCGTCACCAGCCCGAGGCCTCTTCGGAGCAGAGGCCTCCTCCGCCTGGTCAAGACTCGGACACCTTGGCCTCTTTGAAGTCGGAGCCCGAGAAGAGGCCCCTTGCTCAGGAATTGGAGACAAGGGATGTGGGGGGGTCCTTAGAGCGACCATGTTCGCAGGCCCCATGTTGTCATCAGCCATCCCGACGGACTCAGAAGACTCTGCGTAGATGTCCTCCAGGATGTGCTGGATGTTCGAGCCCAGGGGAGTATTCACCCCAGAAGGGATCGGCCCCTCGGGCACCTGCAGAGGCTCCTCGGCCTGTCCCATTATGTTCACTGGGACAGCGACGACCGGCTCGTTTGCCAGGAAGGCAGCTACCTCCTCTACTCGAGGCACAGAAGGAGGAGGAAGTCGACTCCTTCGAGCCGCTAGAAAACCCGCCACAGCGTTTGTCTTGGCGGCAGGGGCAGCAGTCTCGACCACGCGAGCTGCTGGCTCAGTCATGGGAGCTGCTGGCTCAACCATTGGTGCTGCCAACTCAACCCCTACAGCTGGCCTCTTCTTTCGGACAAGAGGCACCTCGACTACCTCCACGTCCGAATCCTCCTCGGCGACCGGTACGGGCTTCCGGCTCACATTGACCAACTCTTCACCCTCCGAGTCGTCCTCGTCAGCCAGCTTCAAGACCCTGGCCACCTTGGGAGGGTCCCTAGCCTTCCTCTTCCCTTCCAACGGGCTCTTCCTGGGTGGAGGCGTGATTGGTAGGGTAGGTGGAGTGGGAGGCCTCGGCTCCCTGATTTTAAATTTTCCCCCAGTTTGAATGGGGTAGACAGCCTTTTTAGGCCTCTCGGGCTCGACCAGCACGCCCTTGCCCTTGTCGAGTCTCGTACTTCTGCCCTTCTCGGCCCCTTTGACCAGGTCCTTCCGCGGAGTATTACCCCGGGTATTCGCCGCCAGAGGATCAGGGTTGACAGGACCCCGTAAATACTCCTCTCTTAGCGCCACCGCCACATGTCCAGCGGGCGCGTAGACCATCTCCATAAGCCTCGGCATCGTGCCGAGCACAGCATAGTTGAGGCAGGAGGGGTGCTTCCTAGTCCACTGAAGGACATCGTTAACCCTAGCCACTTCCTTTGGCGTCAGGTGTGGTTCTTGAGAACCCTTCTCGGACAGATAGTTCACGTCCCGAGGAACTCTGAATTCGGTGGCCTTCTCTGTAGGGGCAAACTCCCACTGCCCCGAGGCGAAGAAGAATTTGTTCTTCCACCCTCGATTGCTGGAGTACTTAGTCTCCATAATTATTAATTTACCCTTGCGGGTCTGAATATTGTAAACCCCGCCTCCTGGGTTTTTATGAACGCGGTGTAGGAAGAGAAACTCCCTAACCGTTAGCTGGTGCTGCTTACCCAACGCAAGGGGCCACAATACCATGCAGCCGTAGAGGTACCTCCAGGCGTTTGGAGCGAGTTGGTGGGGAGCCAGGTCCAGATAATGGAGTAATTCTCGGACCATGTGGAGAAAGGGAAGGCGAAAACCTGCTTGAAACATCGCCTCGTACACACAAACCTCGTGACGGTCTGTACGAGCGATGGCGCCCTCCCTTTTCTCTTCGAACCGCAGGGAAATGAACGGGGGAATGAAGCACTCCCTCCGAATCCGGCGCTCGTCGGCTCGAGCTACTTTGCTGACCCATGTGGCTGGGTGAGATTCACCAAGTCTGTCAGAGTCTTCACCGCCTTTTGTCATCTTTTTAAGAAAATTATGTGAAGAAGAAGAGAACGAAGAAAACAAAGAGAATGGAGGGAAGAAGAGAGGATGCCTCAGAGAAAACAGAAAAACTCACAACGAAGGAAAGTAAAGGAAAATAATTCGTGGATGGAGAATTTATAGATGGAACAGAGAAGACGAGACGTCGGCGCAGTTTAAGAGGAAGCAGCGAAGAGTCGTACCTTGAATCCCTGAAAAAACGGTTCGAATCCTCGACGGCGATTCGGTTTTTGAGACTGACAACTGCCAGCCGCTCGAGCAACCACTGACAGCCCGACACGTGGCACAGCCTCGAAATTTGAATCGCCGCATTTAATGCTCGGCGCCTCCTCGGACCTAAGCGTCTCGAGCACTTTTGGCGGGAATTTTCAAATAAAAAATAATTATTATTTTGAAATTCAACTGTTCCTTACCTGTGTTGATTCATCCTTTCGAAACTCTTAAAATTTCCATAGTCCTCCAGACAAGGAAATTGGGGGGTAACTGTTGGGTCATGAATCAACCCCACAAGACCATCCGACATGTGCTAAGCCCAAGGAAGGCCCATGTACAAAGCCCAAGAGCGTCTCGAGCCTCGAAAGCCCAAGAGCGTCTCAAGCCTCGAGAGCCAGGCAAGCCTCGAGCACCCGAGAACGCCTCGAACAGGCGAGAAGGCCTCAGGCCTCGATCACCCGAGAACCGCCTCGGGCCTCGATCACAATATATCACCGATACTTTGAGCTCAAGGCTTCCGAAGCCCGAAAAGCTAGGGATCAAGAGATTAAATTCAAAGATCCTATCCTATCTGTTCCATTCAAATGCCAAGTACTCAAAAGTGCAAGATCAGATATATTATCTACGAGCATTCAAAGTTTAAAGTGCTATAACCACAAAATCCTATCTCGATCCCATCAGGTCGTGATACGGATAACTACCCAAATCTCTGATAACAAACTGCCTCGCAGAAAATCAGGGAAGAGTCAGTCATTGACAAGGGAACAATCACTCCATGCCTATATAATGCAAGTCACTTCCACATGTTCGGATAACGCAACTCTAGCACTCTTAAAGCTTCTGTTGATTTCTCATCATCTCAAAAGCATACACTGACTTAGGCATCGGAGTATCCCCGCCGGCTCACCCCCGGTCTCTTCGATCCTATCCTTTTCTCTATTGTGCAGGAAAAGTTAAACTTGGATCATTCGTCAGGAAATCAACCAGCGTGCCACGTCACCAATCGGGAAACTGTGTATCAACAGACAACATATATAGAAGAACATAAGCTTTAAAAAAAATAATTTAAAAAAAATGTTAGAAAATGGATAGAAATTTCTTTCAAACAGATTGAATTTAGTCTCTAAAAATGTTACGTATAAAAATACATATTTTATTATTATTATTAAAAAGCATATAAAAAGTAATAATTTTTTTTTTTAATTCTAGTATAAATTATAAGAAATTTAGTGTATAAATTCTTCCAATATATANCGGTCGGTTAAAATTTTATTATCGGTTAACCGATATGACCGATAAGTATTTTTAATTTTTAATTTTTTTAATTTTATACTTTTTACTCTTTTGATTTTTATTTTATAATATAAAAAATATGTAGTGGATCAATATAAAAAAAGATTCAATAAGCTAGTTTAGCCATATATATATATTTAGGCTCCCAAAAGGGCCAAAACAACTAATTTTTAATAAGTTATTTTAAGCTTTAACCCAACAAAAAGTATTTAAACTCTCAAAATAACTAATTTTTGGCCCAATTAACAACTAGTAAAAAGCTCAATAAAAAGTTAACAAAAACCGGTTTAACCGGCCGGTTTAACCGATTACCGATATGACCGATTAACCGATTAACCGATAGCTTATGGGTCGGTAATCGGTCAAGAATCGGTTAACCGATAGCTTATCGGTCAATAACCGATAACCCTATTAATCGGACCGATATGACCGATACACAGCCCTACCTAAAGCGTTAATCTTCCACACTTAGATTTTAGTTTTGAATAAAAAAACACATTTTAAAGCATTAGGACTTAACTATTAACTCATAAAAATTAATCGGTTGGTAAAAAAACGGTACTACAATTTTATTTTTTCTTAAATCATGTTTTACGTAAGACTGGTAGAACGTCAGGAGAACACTACGGGAAGAACCCTTAACAAACTCCTTAAAGAAAATATAAATATAAAAAGACAATTTTACCTTCCATTTGAAGAGGGCCAGCTCATTTACAGATGAAATCAAATGGAGAGGATCTGTTGAACCTTTTTTTTTTAAATTAATCACCCATCTATTTAAGCGATTACAATATTATTAACACAATGAGGGAGCAGTCTTGATGTGAACCACTTCTTCTCCTATAGAAAGTGCAAGCTTTGTTATTATATGAGCAGTCTTATTCGCCTTTTACGTGGGACACCTCCAACTGTTAAAAAAATTTAAACACAATACGGGTATCGTCACTTAACCGGCTTCAGTATGTCACTAGATATAAACCTTAAAAATTCTAACCACACCAAATTCAATTAGGTCCATTAATTATTTAATCTCGGTGTCTTTTCCCCGGAGTGTCATCCCACTTTAGCACTTAACCAACCACCTTTTACACAACATATATAGAAGAACATAAGCTTTAAAAAAAATAATTTTAAAAAAATGTTAGAAAATGAATAGAAATTTCTTTCAAACAGATTGAATTTAGTCTCTAAAAATGTTAAGTATAAATATACATATTTTATTATTATTATTATTAAAAAGCATATAAAAAGTAATAATTTTTTTTTTAATTCCAGTATAAATTATAAGAAATTTAGTGTATAAATTCTTCCAATATATATGAAAGTGGGAATTTGAAGGGGACCGGTGATGTTTGATATTTCAAAGTCAGAATCACATGGGAGGGGAGGGGAGACAAGGGGGAGATTTGGTGGGAACGTAAATGCACTCAGTTTCGAGTTTCCAAAGCATTTGAGTATTTTTTTTTTAATTTATTTAAACGTGATTTTTGGGCGTCAACAACAACAAGAACGCTGCGAAGTCCAATACGTGTGTGGTTGGTTTAATTTGCTCCCAACAACCACCACTCCCCTCGTTTTCCGTTCATATTTCGTATGGTTTGGTTCCCTTGGGAATTGGGCTGCTTGCGGTACAAGGTTTAGGGTTTTATTCAACATTTTATTATAAATGCCAAACATTCCCCCATTTTATTTATTACTACTTTTCCTTAACATGTCATGTGTGAATCATGATGTTCTTAATTAAAAATTTGAGTAAAATTGGCTTAATTATCTTAAATTACTATTTTAATGATAATTTACTTTTCAAATTTTTAACTGCGATAATTTACTCTCCAAAAATGATAAAAAAGAAATTAGCATTTATTTTTCTTACCAATTTTTAGAAAATAATATCTACTTAAGACTAGAATAACACTAAGAGAACACTTAAAATTTTCCTATAAATTAAGTTATAGGAGATGCTACTAGCATTAGAACAACTCTACTGGCTATAGAAAGAAAGGAAAAGAATAATAGTATCATTATCCTGGTAAAAATCTAGTATCTAAAATTCTTTCTGGTCCAATTTCTGAGATATTTAAGTAAATTTTTATAGGAAATACTTGAAGATTAGCTTCATTTTTTTTTTCTTTTCAAAACGAAAAACATTAACAAACCACTTAAAACATAAAATACTCAAAATTATTTTTACTTTTATATCACATTAGAACATTTTTTTTTTTCAAACAAAAACAAGAAGCAACCTCTAAAAAGTACTAAAAAATATAATGTTTGTATTAACATAAAACATTGGAAAACATACAAATACAATAACATTTAAATCACTTTTGACAGCTAGAAACAACTAGGTTTTCATTGAATAATCGCTTGAAATAGCAAGTTCAGTCAATTGAGATTCAACTGAGACATCTATTGAGGCTCTAGATTTTTGTACTGCGTTGTGTAGTAAGCTCGGTCGATCGAGATTTAGTTGAGCTCGAGCAATTCCATTGTACGCCAACCTTGTCTTTTCCGCAATGCTTCGATGTGTGCATGCAAAATGCAAAGTGTGCCTTATAGCACTCAAATGCCATTGCTTGAGCCTATGCACTTGTGCGTGTTGCTTAAACTGCTGGTTAGCTCTTTTCTCAATTACTTTAGTTATAATTAAAGCTAAGAGTATACCTTATAAGATAATTGACTTCACTGTGACAATATTTTCTCTATATTCCCTTCAATAATATTGGATTAAATGCACTTAATACCTTGGATAGAAAATATGTTAAATAACTATTTGAAATATTAAAATAAATAATTTAATGAAATGATCTAACAAAACATGTATTGTTCATTGTGACCAGACCAAACGTATGGCACAATCGCACTCGCACTGAAGCGTGTGCTGAGCTGGTATGCACCCAGACTCCCAGAGTCTGCTGCCCCACAAAACATAAAAAAAAAATAATAATAATAAAATAAAATAAAATAAAAAGGAAAAAATAGTCGTACCTATTTAAACTAACACTCAATTTGTAATGTCCCATAAAAATATCACCTGTCTTAATCATATATATATATATATATAGTAATGCAATTAAAAAAGCATGTAATTATTAAAGTAAGGGACAATTTTCATTTAAACTGAGTTAGAAAAATTTGTCACTTTTTTAAGTGAGAAATANGTTCATTGTGACCAGACCAAACGTATGGCACAATCGCACTCGCACTGAAGCGTGTGCTGAGCTGGTATGCACCCAGACTCCCAGAGTCTGCTGCCCCACAAAACATAAAAAAAAAATAATAATAATAAAATAAAATAAAATAAAAAGGAAAAAATAGTCGTACCTATTTAAACTAACACTCAATTTGTAATGTCCCATAAAAATATCACCTGTCTTAATCATATATATATAGAGTAATGCAATTAAAAAAGCATGTAATTATTAAAGTAAGTGACAATTTTCATTTAAACGGAGTTAGAAAAATTTTCGTCACTTTTTTAAGTGAGAAATATATATTTTTTAAATAGTATGTGAGAAACACATGACTTTTAAATAAAATTTATTATAACTATATCATTTCAATTAAAAAAAAAAAACATGTGTCTTGCATGTGGAGGATATATGTCATTTTTATATAATACGTTGAAAGAAATTTCTCAAATCTAGTTTGAAGGAAAATTCTGTCATAAAGTAAATACTTCTTACATTGTAAGAAACACACCACAATTTTAGAGATTGAATTGGAGGAATTTTCCTATAATGAGTTTGTAAAAAATTTATGTTGTTGCACAACATCCTCCATACTACCAAAATTTTGCATTGCTTCCCAAATGACAAAAAAGCCTTTAAGAAAAAAATTAATATATATATATTAAAAAAAAGTGGTGATAGACCTATGGCAAGTGCCGAGGGTCCACTTGTCATTGATTTTTTTAAAAAAATTTTTTTAAGGATAATTTTATCTTATTAAAAAAAATTAAGAGCATTTAGTACGTATATTTTTTTTTTCAAATAAAAATATTAGAAAAAAAAAATAGCGTCTTCCGTTTGAATTGTTATTGTGGACACTTTGCCCTTGGCAATGGTCGTTGGTCCAAACAAAAGAAGAGAAAAAAGAAAAGGAAAAATCTACCCACATAGACCACCATCTTACTCACGCACATAACGACAAACCACTTGCAATAAGGTTATTACCCTTCCAAATAATAATAATAATAATAAAAACCGTTATTATGATGATTATTATTATTATTATTATTTTCCTGAGCCACTAATATTACTTATTTGGGTGGAAATGGGGGTTTGTCTTTCTACCTTGTTTGTAAATTTCAAATCTAGATTTTTCTTTATTTTCCTACTTTTACTTTTAAGTAGTAATATTTAATAGATTGTTATATGATATATATATATATTTTTAACGAAAATCTAAGAATTTTATTGATTAATGATTACAAGCATAAAAACTTTTATAGAGTAGAGCAAAAAACTATCACACAACACAAAATATTGTAAAAATCATAATCACATGCTATGAGGTTGTAAAGTTATAAATACAAACAAAAATTCTTACAATCAAGTATTATCTAGGACTTTAATTTTTTACTAACTCATGTACAAATACAGTTAAAGAGCAAATCTAGTCCCAGCAAACTAGATCTAAGACATGGATAGCCAAATAGGGGTGTAAATGAGCTAAACTTGAGTGAGCTTCCCTTGTTTGGGCTCGGTTTGTTTAAATTTTACTCGAGTTCGAGCTCGAGCCGAGCTTAAGGACGAGCCAAAAAATCAAACTCGAGCTCATAATAAGTCGAGCCGAGTTGAGCTGAGCTGAGCCGAGCTAGTTCGCGAGCTGGATCTTATATTTAATTTAATTTTTTTATTAATTTGATTTTTTTATTATAAATTTAAACTTTAAGTATTCTTAAACGGTTCAAGAAGCCAGCTTGCATATAAGCATTTGCTTAGTCTGATTAGCTGAGTATAGAACTTGAGTCAATACAACAAGATATTTGGTTTCGAAGAGAGATGATATGCATCCTTTTATAAAAGAATGCATATTAGGAAAAAAAAAATCATCAATTTTTAATATTAATATGAGCAATTATGTGAACAATTACCAATTCAAGTTTTATACGAGTTGGTCACGAGCTTAGCCGAGTCAAGCCGAGTTTGCTTTATTTAATATTCGAGTTAGGATTCGTGTTTACGAAATACTTCATTTAATATTCAAATCGAGTATGAGCCGAGCATATACGAACTTAGCCCAAGCTCGCTTGCGAGTGGCTTGCTCTCTTAACACCCCTATAGCCAAATATCCTAACAAAATTTATTTAAACCAATTGTGAGAGATAATCCCTTACACCGAAATATTCAAGTTGCGAGAAATAACCACTCACACCTAATTATTTCACCTCGCTCATGAAGGTAGATCTAGAGAGAAGAAATATCTTATTTAAAAAAAAAACACACACACACACGCACACAAGTAAACAACCAGCAAGTAGCAGCAGTAGCTAGGGAGGAGATGAACAACATAACAAGATGGAAGGTGGACGGACGTATAGCGAAGAAGTCGAAGTTACTGATCTAGATCGAGAACACCTATAAACATTAAGAAAAAAAAAAAAAAAAACAGAAGGAGAGGGGAAAGGTAGGAGTAGGGGGTAGAAGGCGAAGGGGAGAGGATCTGCTCCCTCCTCTTCTCAATTCTTTACAGATTGTTATATGATTTTTATATAATTGCAAATGTTGTTACGGTTAATTTTTTAATTTTTTTTAAATAATATTTAGTAGACTATTATATAATTTTTATTAATAATGTTGTGATAGTTTTTTAATATATTTTTTAACAAATACCAGTTTAAAAGGAATTTGCACACGTCAGCCAAATTACATCACATTCATTCTAGATTTCTAGTAATGTAAATAACATTAATCTTCACCTTTCTTCGGTATTGTGGTCAGAGTTGATTTCCTGTTCCTTTTGCTTGAAATAGACAACGTCAATGACTCCGACCAAGAAGAAAGCCAAAGCGAGGGAACCACAAGACAAGCTAGCATTGCTTTGACTTTGTGGAGGCATCTGCAGCCGTTGATATAACAAGGACTTTGAACTGTGAAGCGTATGATCATGAAGCTGGAAAGAGAGTCGAAGATTCCCACGTCGACCAGGCAAAAAATGACACTACTCCAACACTCGAATAAAAAAAGTTTTTTATTTATTTTTCGAAAATGAATAATATATTTAATCAAAGCGCGTAGTTGAACGGGTACGACTTTTTGAAAGCCATGCGATTCAAAGTCTCCAGCTTTGATTTTTAACGGAACGGATGCTCTCTTTCTATTCGTTCTTTCCTTTTCGCCTTTCGGAGAGAGGCAGAGAAAGATCGAGATTTTTCATATATAAAACTCAATCTGATTTTCCATTTTTCTTTCATTTTTCCAGACCCTTTTCCATTTCTCTAATCTTCAATCAAGCTTTCTGTTTCTGGTTTTTCATTTTCATATATATATATTCTCCCTTCTTTTCTCCATCTTCCACTGAAAATTCAGTTTTGTCTGAGCTTTTCTCTTCACCCTTTTCTTTTCTGAATCGAAAGAAAAGGCTTCGAATTTTTAAGCTAAAGTCTTCGTCTTTCTGGGGTTTTGTTAATTTCTCTATTTTTTTCTCCTGAATCTTCTGAAGTTAAATTTGGTGAGGTTTTTCTACACCATGGGTTTTAAGGTATCTCCCTTTCTGGTCGTCTTTTTAGTCTTGTCCGGCGCTTTCCAAGCGCTTGCTGGGATTCACCATCACAGAAAACACAGTCCCAACGGCTCTTCTCTCGCCGGTATCGAATTTCACGATCACCTGAGCTTCAATGCCGTCTCGGTTTCGGCGAGTTCCGGGTGTGGCCTTTCAACCACCAAGAAAGCGGAGCTTTCAGAATCAACGGTGCAGGCGGTAACAAATGAAGAAGAAGAAGAAGAATATGATGAAGAGGGAGATGTGATTGTTTCAGCGAAACCGCTGAAGCAACAATCTGTGAAGCTCCATCTTAAGCACAACCCGCTTCGCCAACGAACCGATCCGAAAGATCCTGCGATTGAGTTCACAGCCAAGGACTTGACCAGGATTCAGACTCTCCATACGAGGATTACAGAGAAAAAGAACCAAAACACCATTTCAAGGCTAAAGAAAGAGAAACCGGTTGTTGCTCCGGCAGCCTCGCCGGAATCTTACCCCGGCGGCCAACTGGGTCAGCTCATGGCGACTTTGGGATCTGGTGTTACTCTCGGCTCTGGAGAATACTTCATGGATGTGTTTGTGGGTACTCCTCCTAAACATTTCTCTTTGATTTTGGATACCGGAAGCGACCTCAATTGGATTCAATGCGTTCCTTGCTATGATTGTTTTGAACAAAACGGTCCTCATTATGATCCAAAAGATTCAAGCTCTTTTAGGAATATCAGCTGCCATGATCCTCGATGTCAGCTAGTTTCATCGCCGGATCCTCCTCGGACTTGCAACGCAGAGAATCAAACATGTCCATACTTCTACTGGTATGGAGACAGTTCAAACACGACAGGAGATTTTTCGCTTGAAACATTCACTGTCAATTTGACAGCACCTTCCAGGAAGTCAGTAATCAAGCAGGTGGAGAATGTGATGTTTGGCTGCGGCCATTGGAACAGAGGCCTCTTCCATGGGGCTGCGGGATTGTTGGGGCTTGGGAGAGGGCCTCTGTCATTTTCCTCCCAGCTGCAGTCTCTTTACGGCCATTCTTTCTCATACTGTCTTGTGGATAGAAACAGCGACACAAGTGTCAGCAGCAAGCTGATTTTTGGAGAGGACAAGGATCTTCTGAGACACCCAAATCTGAATTTTACTTCATTGATCGCTGGCAAAGAAAACCCAGTTGATACATTCTACTATGTCCAGATCAAGTCGGTGGTTGTCGGAGGAGAGGTGCTTGACATACCAGAAAAGACATGGCTTTTGACACCAGAAGGTGCTGGTGGTACAATCATCGATTCTGGAACAACCTTAAGCTATTTTGCAGAGCCTGCTTATCAGATTATAAAGGAGGCGTTTGTGAAGAAGGTTCAAGGCTACCCTGTGGTGACAGATTTTCCAATTCTGGAGCCTTGCTACAATGTTTCTGGGGTTGAGAAGATGGAGCTGCCTGAATTTTCAATTCATTTTGCAGATGGAGCTGTGTGGGATTTCCCAGTTGAGAATTACTTCATCCGGCTTGAGCCAGAGGATGTTGTCTGCTTGGCAATTCTAGGGACCCCTCATTCTGCTCTTTCCATTATTGGCAACTACCAGCAGCAGAATTTTCATATCTTGTATGACATCAAGAACTCCAGGCTGGGATATGCACCAATGAGATGTGCTGAAGTTTGACATTATGTTTAGAACTTAGAAGGTTAGATGGTAAGAGAAAAAATTGTAAAAATTGGGAAGGATTCAGAGGGAGATTTTTGGGTTTTTGTTTCATAGATGGTAACCTAAAAGAAACTAGATTCTTTTTTTCTTTTTTTCTTTTGAGCTCATGTGATTATAGAAACTGGGTCATAATCTGCTTTTACCAGAAATATGTATCATTGTCTTATTCTTATATATAACAATTGCTTCCTTTTGAAGTTGGTTATTTATTTTGATTTGAAATTGTTGTTGGCTCCTTACTTGTTCTTGTTCAATCCCTAACTTGAAATCACACACTTACACACTCACCATAGATTCTCCACTGAAAAAGGCCTTATCTTAACTGTTCGAGATTCATCACAGGAATTCCTGCATTCAACTTCCTCAAATTGCTAGCGGTAATGTGAGCAAGCCCATGTGAGATTCACCTGTCAGGATAGGTGTTCAGACAGTTTAAAATTTATTTGGGTATGTAAGTTCTATATGGACTCTCTCTCATTAGATGAATATCAATTTGAATTTGGACAGGTAATTGCTCTGAATCACAATCCGAAGATAAGGATTAAGGCAATTTACCTGTTCGAATCACTAACAATTTGAAATTTGAAATTTATCTATTCAAAGATTAGACTGTCCAAATTTACCCTGTTAAAAGGGGTATATTTGTCTTAAAGGACCATACTCATTGTTGAGCTTGCAATATTCTTAACTATTATTGATATATTAATATAATATTTGGAGTACTTAAGTCTTCATATATATATATATATATATAAATTACTCTCCATGTTGTGACTCAAACTTTACCGTTGGAGAAGTTTTGCTTCTGCAGTTTTTGCTGACTATGAGACATCTCTTCATGACGGCTTAATACCATCTTTAAAATGTGTTCGGCTACGCCAGAAACCCAAGGTTGCCTACATAAATGGACTCTTATTTAAAAGGTTTCTTCTTGTGGACTCTCTCAGTCACGCCCGCCTAACTGAAACCCTGGAGAAAAATGATTACCTAAAAGTATACGCAAAGTATTTGAGAAATTTATGTGCCTACGTATTTACGGCGGCTAATTGTATCCGATAAGGACAGAAATTCTTATAAATGAGGATTGGATTATCTAAATTTAGAAATGAAGGGATTTGATTGGGATCATATTCAATTTGAATAAATTCAAATCATTTGAAAGTTTTATATGTTGAAATAATGATAATGCGGAATATTGAGCGGAAACAAGATAAAAAATGAACACAAATAATTTACGGGTGGCTCAGTATTAGAGACCTATGTCCATATATTCTAACATTATAAATGGAGCTTCTTAATGTAGGGCTTTAACCTAGTGGTGGACGTAGGTTTCTAATTACCCATAAAGGCCCTGTTCGGTAACCCGTTTTGCGTGGTTACTGTGTGTGTTTGCACTGTTTACTTTTTTTTTTCAAGCGTAAAAAGTCGATTTTACCCTAAAACGACCACCACATACTCCTCTACCCCCCCTTGAACCAATCAGATCTGGACGACGGACGCCTGGGAGCTTGGAGGACGCAGAGCCGTTGCGAAATCCGAGTCCACTAAGTCGACGGAGAAGATCATGTTGGAAATTAGATTCAACGTGGTGGCGAAGACGAGCAAGCCTACGTCAACTGCTGTGCCGGTGTCGTAGTGCTTTTGCAAGTGCGCCAGCAGCTAGTGGACTTTCCGGTGGCAGAGGTGTTGGAGGAAGTCGAGGCACTGGGCCGTGAACATTTGGGTGGTGCACACGCACCTGCGGTTGCACCAGCGGTGGCCTCTGAGGATGGCGAACGTTTGGTCGTGGATCTGGAGGATTTCTTTGGCGGCGTCCGCGGAGGAGGCGGTATTGAAAACGGGCACGGATTGAACTATGAGAGCAAGAGCGTCGCAGTCGGTCTGGGGAGCGTAGAGGTCTAGGTGGAGGTAGAAGTTCCTGGGGTGGTAGGTGGCCAAGAGGAGGCGGAGGATCCGACCCAAATCTCCGGCGGATCCGAAGATGAGGTAGGCGATGGAAGGAGGGGAAGAGGACCTGGTGGGTTTGGTGTGTCGGGAAGAGGAATGGGTCAGCTCCGTGTTGGCAGAGGTGGAGGAGGAGGAGGAGGAGAGGGAGAGGAAGAAGAAGAGGGAGAAGAGGGAAATGGCTAAGATAACGTATAGGGTGGTCTTGGGGTCCTTGGAAATGATGGTTTTGCAGGGCAATATGAAGGGTGGATGTCCAGGTGGTGGTGGCGATGGTGGATTTTGCATGGTCTGTCTCTCTTGGGTTTAGGTGAAAAGAAAGCTACCAGGGGTATTTCGGTGATGTTGGTAAATTTTTTAAGTAAAAGACAAAAAATGTACAGTGTACACG
>VIBQ01000040.1:90685-165176 GCA_006937295.1 Carpinus fangiana | reverse complement strand
AATATGTATGTATAATTTGTTATTATATAATCAAATGATTTTATGATTAATTGATCATGTAATATAATCATATAAATTATAGTGATAATATATTAATACTCAAAGTGTGATTTAATTATCTAAAACAAAAATGTGATTTAATTATTAATGATCAATTGATTATATAATATGTATAAATATTATTATAATTATAATTATAAAAATATAGTATATAAAAAGCGGTTAGCGGTTAGTGGTAGCGGTTAGTAGACCATATAACCGCTAACCGCTAGGCGGTTATAGCGGTTAGCGGTTAGGCGGTTGAGCGGTTGGCGGTTATAACGGTTAGCGGTTGGCGGGCGGTTATTAACCGCCTGCATTGACACCCCTACTTGGGGGTAGAAAAAAGTATGTGCTTACATGTATACTCACATATTTTTTGAAACAACGTGTTTTAAAGCCATGGTGGCCATGAACTTATCATAACTTCGCAGTTAAAGCGTGCTTATGCATCAATAGTATTAAGATGAGTCACCTTCTGAAAAGTTCAGAGAAGTCAGAAGAAAACAATATTGTGTCATTGGAGTGAAGCATTACATTTTATCTATACTTTCCCCTATTCTGCTATTCTCTTTATATTTTCATGACCACCTGTGATTAGTTTTGGTGAAAGAAGTTGCACATTTTCATGTACCAAAAATATAAAGATTTGACCTGCGATGGATCTTCTTGGTGCATCTCATTTTCAGCCATACCTGCATTTGTTTGAAAGCTATTTCAATGGCGTACCGACCTCTCCCATTCAAATGTCTGCTTTTTTTTTTTCCTCTCATTTTAAAAGGAAAACAAGACTAGCGTAGCAAAAATGAATATAAACTGTCAATTTATTGCCACATCATTCATTTCTAACTAGCACCTATCGCTTTGAAAGCTTTTACTTCTTCACATTCTCTCTCTTTGTCAAGGATATTGATGAAGAAGTGATCTTACAAACCAAATTTCTTAGTCAAGACAGGACTCTATCCTCTGCCAATCATAAGGATAAGATATCTGCTCAAGTTTCAACTCATGAGAAGTCATGATGTATACAAACTCTTTCTTTGTCTTAATCCTTTTGATACGAGCAGTGTCACCATTCACACTCACATTTATCATATGGGTTCATGTGCTGTGTTTTAAACGACTTTTCATACTCGTTATTTAAAAAAAAATTAAAAGCCACTTAAAACACGTCATATCAGCCGATGTAAAATAAGTGTTAAGAGTAGCATTATTCAACTTACTCCCACTTCTTTACACAATTTTTTTACACCTATAGGTAGCTATTATAACCACCAATGGATATGAGATAAATCTTTATTGAATTTTAATCTAATGGTGGTTTCAAAAGCCATTTATAGGTGTGAAAAAATAATGTAAAAAAATGAAAGTAAGTACCGCATTCCTCTTATTCTTTTAATGACAAATGTTAGACTATTGAAAAGGCTTATAATGCTACAATTACTATTATTCATCAAAGGAATAATAGACTTGTAAAGAATAATGGTCTCATCTTATTCTTTTGATGAATAATAGACTATTAAGTGTAGCATTCCTCTTATTCCTCTCATTCTTTTGATGACGTGGTAGTGAAAATCAGCATTTGAAAAAAAAAAAAAAATCATAAAGGCCCCCTGAACTTTTACGTGTTTTGAAAAGACATTCCAAAGTTCAAAAAATTTCAATTTCACCCATTGCTAAATTTACCCTTAATTTCATATTGAAAATTAATAAATAAAAACAAAAAGTTGAGGATATTTTAGTATTTTTCAATGCTAAATCCTAATGAAGAGGGGTAGATTGCATCAAATTAGAACTTTGAGGGGGTGAAATTGAGAGTTTTTAAACTTTGGAGAGTTTTCTGTGGAAGCTCAAGGGGCCCTTGTGAAGTTAACAAAAAAAAAAAAGAAGAAAAAATATATATATATATAAAAACCCTTCAACTAACTGTCGTATTTAAAAGAGCCACATGATGTTTAAAATATGCTAAAGTGATCAATCAAACTATTAAAGTGTCTCAAAAATGCCAATTTTTTTTATTATTTTATTCCTATAGTACTCTTATTCTTTTAAAAACTTAAATAAAAAAAATTAATAAAATAATATATATATATTAAAAAAAAGGAAAGAAAAAGTGGAAAGGGATATGCTTTTGCATTTATTCCTATTTTTTTATACAGAATAAGCGATTTGTAATTTAAGTCAACTACAAGTCTACAATGGCTAATTTCATATTTATTTCAAAAAACTTTTTTTTTATTTATCCACCCCTTGGATTTTGTTTATTTTATTAATTTTTTTTTATTTTAGTTTTTAAAAGAATAAGGGTATTATAGCAATATAATAAAAAATGTGGCATTTTTGACGCTTTAATAGTTTAGTGGACTATTTAAGCACATTTTAAACATTATGAGGCTTTTTTAAAAAACGACTGTTAATTGAGCAGGCTTATATATATATATATAAAGAGTATAAGCAGGATTGGGCAAAAAGCCCATTACAAAGTGAGACCATAATGTTGTAGATCTACGGTGTGATGCTAGAGCGGACCATAACTGGAACCAATTGGGCTTCTGATGGAACCATTTTGGTATCCAGCCAATTTTGAGACTGCAGGGTGGCTCGCCATTTTGGACGCGCGGGTAATAAGAGGTCCGTACTTCACTATGTATCGTGAACAAAAAAAACAAGAAGAATTTGTGAATGTTATTTTTTATTATCATTTGAAATATGAATTATATTACTTTTAAAAAAGAAAAAAATAAAAGAAAAATAAATATGAATTATTAATGAAAGAAAATAGTAGTATCTTATAAGAATCATGGGAAAAATATAAAAAGGCCTCTCAAACTGGTAGTCATTTGCGACTTGGCCCCTACAATGTTTAAAAAGTAATAAAGTAGTCCAAAAAAGTGCCAACATGTGTCAAAGTGGCCACTTTGTTAGTCAACCCCGTTAGTTTGGATGGAAAATTGATCACGTGCTGTCCATGTGAGTTTTTTTTGAGTTGAACTTCCTAAAATGCACTTATGGGAAACTTTAAAGACTACTCATCCATCCCATTGACATGTGTAGTACTTAACCCATATAATTACCAAAATGACGTCGTTTGGGTTGATGGAAAATACCCTAAGTGTTGTCCCTCTATCCTCACGCCTCAGTTGACTCAAGCCAACCCAAGATTCTCGTGACCCATTCCTGCAACAAACCCGACCTCGCAAAACCAAAAAGAAATTAGGATTTCATTCTTCGTAGCTCATCAACGATGGAGAAGGTTTCAAGTGACGTCGTTGACGATGAAGTCAATGCCGATGGACTGTTGGTGGGAAGTTCGTCGGCAAGGTCTACCAAAAGCAGTCCTGTGAGTACAAAATGCCTATGCGGAATTGAATCACCAATGATGATATCATGGACGAAGGAAAATCTTGGTAGAAGATTTATTGGATGTGGTACGTACAAGGTACAAAAAACAAAATTGTGGATTAGGGATTAGGGATTTCAAAATTAGAGGTTTTGCAAAATTAGGTATCACTTCTGTTTTATTGCAAATTTTGTAGTATATTTAATACATTGACATAATTGGAATTGGTTGTCGTGATTTAGTGGGTTTTGTGTTGTTGATTTAGGGTTTGCCTAAAAATTGTGGATTTCGAGTTTGTTTCAAAATTGTAGATTTCGGGTTTTGTCAAAATTATACTGAAGTACTTGTGTTTTAGTGCAAAATTTGTAGTATATTTAATATTGTAACGCCCCCAAAATTAACCTTTTGTGGTCCCTAATATGTACTCACAGAAGGTTAGAGGCGAATGCCTGGTGGTCCCCTGGTTAGAAACATAGGTGTATGTCCAGTAACCCTAGCGTACGTCCTGTCAGAAAGGGTTAAGCTTGGGTTTAAGCTTCAAAACGTTTTAGGAGTTTTTAGGCTATAAGTATGGTTTAGGTCTTTTGTTATAAAACCGAATTTTATATAAATCCTTTAACCGTTCTTTGTAGAAAATCTTTTAATAAAAACAATTGTTTTTATCGATGTATTACAAATATATTTACATAATTGGTTATTAATCCTCCTTTGTGAACTATGCAGAAAGAAGGTGATGGTGGTTGTGATTATTTTATCTGGGTTGACAAAGAAGATATCCTCATTTTATCACAATTCAATGCCCAAATAATTGATCAGAAGAATGGTTTTGAAATTGAACAGCCAAATTGACGTTGCATATTGAAGTTGAAAAGTGCAAAAACAATAGCATGAAAAAAAAAAAAAAAAACAACCTTAAGGATATCATTGGCCACTTGTTTGATTTTAGCATTTTTGTTGTTGTGTTGTTGTGTTAGTGATAGGGAAAAAAAAAAAAACATCATTGAACTGTTGGTAGGGCAATGTAACCATGAGAGGGAGAGAAAATATTAGTTTAAGGTGCAAAAACAATGTTGCCTAAAAGTCCCTTATCTAATGTACTACTATTGTGCTATTAGTGAAGCACATATTTTAATGTAAATTTGGTTGAACTTCTATTGTTGTTGCAACTATTAGTTAATGGACTTTTTATTCAGTGGCTTGTCTTAAATTAGAATTAGAATTTGTCAATATGGTATCCAAGATCTTGATATTTGACAACTTACCAATTCCACATTCATATTGTGATGCCCTAAAAATCGTATATATTTAAAATAGAATTTTACATTATTTTTATGTGTATTATATGTATCACTTACACTACTTAGATAATTACTTATAGAGTAATGATAGTGGTTATATATATGCTTTTATATTTCTTATGTTTTTTTTTTAAAAAAAAAAAAATCACGTGATTCTGTGTACAGATAAATGTATATATATATATATATATATAGATAGATAGACAGACATGTGTAGTACTTGTCTTCTTGTGCATGTTACTTGCCACCTCCCCATTTCAAAAAAGAACACTTGTTGTTTATCTAGTGTCAGCTAAGGATACATGTCTAGTACGTGTCTTCTTAACTCTTTTTGCATGTTACTTGCCACCTCCCCATTTCAAAAAAGAACACTTGTTGTTTATCTAGTGTCAGTTAAGGACACATGTTTAGTACGTGTCTTCTGAACTCTTCCTCTCATCGGCTATTTAAGGCCAAGTTCTTCTCCCTCTTCCTCACACATTCGCACACTCACTTCTCCCTTTCAAGTGCTGTAGCAAGAGATTTCTCAAGGTAAATTCGGGCATCTTGAAATTCTTTCTTTTCTTTTGGGAAGTTGAATGGAGTTTTAAGGTTAATGAGAATTTTAAGTTTTCTTTTATTTTATTGCCCAGGGTACTGCTTTGCCTTTCATTTTTTTAGCTTTTCTTTGTGATTTTGTTGTTTATTTAGCCTTTTAATTAATCTGATATCATGCTTAAGGTCACTTATGTCTAATTGATCTTTGATTTTTGCCACTACTTACAACTGCAAGTTGTTCATCGTGAAAGAACTTTACTTGCTTTTAGCAACCACCAATATATATATTAAAGTTTTATTATAGCTGTCTTCCTCATTTTTGCCTTGATGTGTCCGTGTATATTTAAACATTTTCCTTATTTACTCACGGCTCTTTAGTTCACGTTCCCCTTTTTGTTTTCTTTGGGGGCATGACACATACAATCATTTGGAACACAATTTGGCCAAAACTCATCATATCCAAGGTCACATATTTGACAACTTATTTTGACCTTCATATTTGACAATTTTGGTCACTTCTAACCATAGCTTTATATTTAACAACTTTCATAAAGGTCATAACAATACACATAATGTTTTTCACCATAATGTCACATAATATTTTCACCTTAAATTCAGAGTTTAAATATAATCTTGTTTTTTTCCTAATACGTAGGCATAAATGTTAAGTCTTGAACAAAATAATCAAAAGCACATACATAACCATTAACCATTATATTACACATCCAAAATGGTTAATTGTTGCTTTACACAAACACTTTCTTTAGAAACCACTAAATATAAGATCTAATATTTTTGCCAATCCGGCTTCTTCCTCTTTTTCTTGTTGGCCTCCATTGATGCAATTGCCTTCTCCACTATTGGTACAATATGTCTGCCACTTCTAGCAGGCTTTGATGAACATGTAGCAATACTGATGTGGTATTTTTGTGATAAAAAATATCAATTATAAAAATAACCACTCGTAATATAACGAATCTTTGTAGGATACGGCTATAGAGAGAGTGTCGAACCTTAAGGACTGCAGGGTTTTGTTATCAAATTTAAAAGATTAAAATTAACTTAATTAAAAAGAGATTGATTTGGTTTGTAACTAAAGTGAGTGAAATTAGAAGAAAATTAAATATAAGAGAAAGTGTAGGGCATTGACTTCACATCTATCCACACAAAAATGGCTAATCAGATTTAATTCAGAAATTCATTCTATACATGTTATAAACAAACAAGAAACTACCTTATTAAAGAATAAGTATAATCTATCTTTGGTTGGCACGGATTGTCCACCAAACCACTAAGATGCGGCACGACCCGTCTTCCCTAAGTATAAATTATCAAATTTTTTAACAAGATACATACAATCAATGGATAAGTGTAACCCATCTTCAGTTGGCACGGACTGTCTACCTAAATTACACTAAACTAGGGTGTAGTACAATCCGTCTTCCCTAAGCATGGCCTATCAAATCTTATTGATCATATGTCAATTAATCCCATTGTATAACCATTATCCGCATAATCACAGAAAATAAGAATGATTTGAATTCAATAAAAGCAAAAGACTTTCTGAGACAAGAAAATAATTTCACAAATATTGATTTTGGAATTTAAGAACAATTGCATTTAATAATTAAGAACAAAATCAATATGTAGCAATTCTTATAGTTATACAATCAACATGCATAAATTGAAAATCTATAAATTAAATACAATCAAACCATTGTGCTTGGATAGGGTTACATCAACACCACACAAAGGATTTTAGCCGCTCATGATCTTCTAAGCTCCAAAGATAGTTTTCTGATTTTAAGCTTTGGAAAGGGATGTTTCTTTTTTACAATTTAAGAGGAATATTTATAGGGACTAAGAAAACCCTAGAAGCCCTAAAAAAATCGTTGGTCAGTCTTCCGGTCCAATTTTGGGAAATTGAAAACCAAGTCCAAGCAAAAGGGCTCTTGTCGTATTTTGCACTCCCGAGTGCGTTCGAGCCTAAGGATATGCACTCGAGCGCAGTTGCGCTCGAGCTTAGCAATTGTGCGCTCAAGCGCAAAAGTGTGCTCGATTCTAGGTTGCATGCGCTCGAGCGCAAGCACGCTCGATCCCAAGTGTAGTTGCGCTCGATCTTGGTACCAGAATGCCTCCAATTTCTGCCTTTTAAGCTCGATTTCTAATGAAATTCTTGCATTTGACCAATAAAGACCTAAAACACAAAAACAAAACAAAATCAAACAAATAACAATGCTAAGGAGTTAACATATGCAAATTAAGGGGCTTGAATGTGCAACATTCATCACTTATCAAGTACCTCCCTCAGTCCCACCCTCTAGATCAATAAAAGTTGGGCCTTTATTCCTAGTACCAAATTGAGACTTTAACCGATATGATGCCCTTAGCCTTGTTGCAATCCCGCCTCTTACAGGTTGGGTTAAGGATGAACCTTTATTCCACCCCTGAAATTGCTCCATTTGGGGTTGAGGAGACTGAGAACACAAACCAGGAGGCTAAACAGATGACACATTTGGTTGAGAACACCCTTCTGGTTGAGATGACCCATGAGGCTGAACAGAATAGAAGTGTGTGTTCACATTAACCAACCAACAAATTAAAAAGAAAAGAAACACTTTGTGTTTGAAGTACTCAAAGTAGCATAAGTATGAGGTTGTGGCTGATGTGCCAGAAGAGGTCTATATAATCTTACTGTGTTGACAGTACCTTGGGACTAGGCAACATGAAAAATTGAAAATTCATTAAAATGTATCGAATTAAATGCAATAGCATGGAAAAATTAAATGAAGTAATCACACTAGCATTGCTCTGGGATTGTTATGTTTATGATTGAGGAGGTCTATACAATCATACTATGTTGACAGTATCCTGAGCATGTGGTGTTTGAGATTGAGGAGGTCCATACAATCTGACTGTGTGAGTTGTACCCTGAAACTGACCTCTACCTCCACCCCTAGTCTTTGGCCCACCTCTTTGCAATCTATAAGGCTCTCTCCTAGTCCTTGGTCCATATCTTTGCAGTCTAGGAGGCCTTTCTAGGGTAGGTTGACCCTCACCCCTATTACTCTCTCTACATCTAAAAGATGCAGAAGTAGCTTGCGAAATCTACAAAGAAGATGCAGAATTTGTAAATTAAATGTAATGAAGTTAGGTGGTAGAGTAATGGCAAATTCATAGTTTAGAACTTACTGTTTCATCATTAGCTGTTGGCTGGGGAGTTGGGGTCTAACTATGTAAACTTAGACCACCACCATCTTCTACCTATGATAACAAATTTGTCAAACATTAACATAGTATAACCAAACAAAATAAAAAAAAACCTCATATAAACATGACTAGTTGTAGCTCACCTCATGTTGTCTTGCACTCCTGCCTTCTCCCCTGTAATTCACTGCATCTCTCATTCTCTGTGGAAAATATGTCTAGTTTTATCCAATTTCCCAACCACTCTTGGGCAAAGCCTACCAGTCATGGTTTTGATGCCATCCCCCTTTGTTTGATATCTTTTCATCAACTCACCCTTTGTTTGATATCTTTTCATCAACTTTTTCCTTATCATTTCTAGCATATATATTATTGGCAAGTCATGCACCTTCAAAATGTCGGCATCGAAGCACTCGCACTGGTTGTTCAAAAGTAGATCATACTTGGAGAATGTATTGAACCAAGCTCAGGACTATGAACTTGGGTTAATTTTTGACAAATAGTTGTATGCATCCTGACTTATAATCCTCAATTCCTCCATTTCTTTATGGAATTTGGCTTCAATGTATGCTATAATCGCAATCTATAACTTGTCCTTCAATGCCACACCGCGATGAACGATGTCTTAATAGTTGTCATACAAATGTTTGACATAAAATTGGTGGTCATCCCCAGGAACCACCGCATCAAAAGCTGGTTGCAGCCCCTACACTCAATCACAATTGTAACCAAAAAACATCACATATTTTGTTTTGATAATAATAATAATAATAACTTTCACATACATATCAAAACAGACTCATGTATAAAGAAAAACAAACACAAAGAAAGAGAATGGACTTAAATTATGGTTACCTTTTGAAGATTGGAAATAAATGTCAATCCTTGTGCAGGAGAGTGCCAGGATCTGATAGAAAAGTCTCAAGAAACCATATTCAACTATCTTTGATTTTTGCCTCAACAATTGCAAGTGCCATTTGATACAAGTTATTATTGTCATCCCTTGAAATGGTAGACAAAAATTGTCCCTTATAAGGCCCCTTTAAAAAACATCCATCTAACCCAATGATTGGCCTACAACCAACTCGAAAACCTCTCTTCATGACAGCCAATGAGAAGTACAACCTATGAAAACATGCTGGATGGTTAGATAAAGGTTTATCAACCTTTATCATCACACAATTACTCTAGTTTGTTTGCCTAATTGTTGGGTAAATTACACTTTACCCCTCCTAAAGTTTGGTACGATTTTCAATTCGACCTCTAACATTTTAATTTTTGCAATGCACCACCCCAAACTTTCAAATTTTTGCAATTCGACCATTCTTATTTTTTTTCCCAAAATGCCCCCATTCCAAGTTAAAAATTAAGTTCTCAAGAGTTAGAGGAAGTCTGTGGGATTTGGTATCAAGTTTCATTGTGAAAGAATACACGGATTGTGTAATATTCCCAAAAGCAATAAACATATAATATTATCAACTTTAATGGACATAATATAAAGCACTCACAATCATAAACACAAGGATTTGTTTATGAAGTTGAAAACCTTTTGGACACATCAAAGAGAAAACTCACTCTGAAGCAACCAAATCTGAAAAATCACTATGACAAAGATCTAGATTATAGACACAAGAAAAACTTACAACCCGATGTAAATCCCTAGACTCTCTAACACAACAACCTGTCCAGGATGCCTCCATGTGATGCCCCAAGTTTTCAAGAGTTATTTATCCCAATAATCAATCGCTATATTTAAGCTTAGAAAATCAATTTTTAACCCCATAGAGCATGCCTTAACCTAAAAACCAAACCTTCACTTGAATTTAGCTCCAAAAACCCAAACCCAACTTTCTGGCTGAATGTTCAGTTGGAGACCACCAAACATTCGCCCATGTCTTTAGTGTGAACGTTCAGGAGGGGACCATATCGTACGTTCGTTGACCAAAATTTGATCCACTGGGTATTGAACAAATGCTCTACCTCCATCTTTAGAACTACTATGTAATAGTACACTGAACATTCGACCATAGTAACAAATGTTAGCTGACAGTTTGAAAAGCATTTTTAACTCATTTTTAACTCATTCTTCACTAAGTTTTTATGTTTCTTGTTATTATCCATACTTCCTTCAAGTTTCTAAGGTATTATGACATGTGACCAATTTTACTTGGAAGAAAAGAGAGGTTTTCTAGATGTTTTAGAAACGCTCACTTATTTCTTGGTTTTCTCGTGTATTATGCTTCACTATATGTGCATGAATTTATTTAGAGCCTAGGGTGTAGTTTTAGCATGATGACCTTATAGTAGAAGCCCAAAACTATGCATTTTTTACTCTGCCCAAACGTTCTCCATTGTGTTCGAATGTTTGCCCCCTTGAACAGAACGTTTGCTTAGAACCTAGCATGCATGAAAATAGTTTTTATGGTATTATGACTTGTGAACAATTCCTTCGAAGAAAAGAGAGGTTTTCTAAACATTTTAGAAACGCTCACTTACTTCTTGGTTTTCTTGTATGTTATGCTTCACTATATGTGCATGAATTTATTTTGAGCCTAGGGTATGGTTTTAGCGTGATAACCTTAGAATAGAAGCCCAAAAGGTATTTTGACTCCGCTCGAATGTTCTCCCCTATGTCCAAACGTTCGCCCCTTGAATAAAACACTCGCTCAGAACCCAGCGTGCATGAAAATAGGGTTTTTCGACCTTTTAGATAAGAGTGATCAACTAGGACCTTTTTGTGTCCTTAATAAACCCCCTAATACTATATATAACAATCGCCATGTTTCGCTATAGTAGAGATTCAAGATTTCGAACAATTTGAGCTAACGTACGAGGTAATTAAACACTTATGACTGCTTTCCTAAAAATATGTGATATGTCAACTCACTGAGCACGCATATGATATTAGCATACCTACTTTTGTATAACTTGGTAACTGTCATAATAATTGGTTGATAAGATACATTGTATGACATGATACTCCAGTATGTGTGATATAATGGCCATAGACTTACTATATATATTTGATTCTGTGGTCAAATGTCTGTGGATGTGTTATAAGGGTCTTGGATCCAATGGTTATTTCATGATCGGCGCAACCTTAAGTGGTGAGTCATTACAGGATGTACATCATTAATAGTGTAGGCCACCCAGGTTGGGCTCGGTTGGGCTGCTAGTGCTATGGACGGCAGCGTACAATGGTGGGGGCACCGACATTGTATTATAGGTCACTTAGGACAACACCAACTTACTGAGAATAGGTAATATCTCGGGTAGTCCATACATGATTGTTATGATATTATAAAGCATTAGTTTTCTGCATTAAAACTTTTAGGCACTTTCCGCTGGGATTACACCTCCTTATTTCAAATAAAACTATACTTTTGCAATGTATTGACAGAGACAACACCCTTGTTAAATTCTTACCAAAACTGCATGATTAATTCTGCTCATTAATAACTGGTTCATTTCATATTAAAGTATGAGGTTTATTTACTAAGTCATTAGACTTATGCAGTTGTTACATTGTGTAGGAAATCTCATTCTAGGAAGAGGATAGTAGTGGTATGCCACTTCGAATTTATTAAGTTGAAGTAGAGACCCACTTGTTTTTATCAGGTTTGATCAATTTATCTGTATTTCTATTAGTTGCTCCATGTCTATAATCGAGGATAATGTATGCTGTTATTATGATTATTAGATTTCTCAGATTTATTTCACCTTTCTATGCATTTATTCTGGTTATGCTTAGAGGGGCAGTTCCTCAGTTAGCTACTACTTAGCTGATTTGAGGTAATTTTCAGTAACCCTACCAAACTAGCTAAGGCCAAATTTGGGGGCGTTACAGTATGGCGTGAGATTCCATCAAGACGTTCTAATAACGATCTAAGAATCTGGTATTTCTTCAAAATGATTGCTGGAATATCATGACGAATTGCTAAGGTTTCATCGCTTTCTAGCTGAGTTCGTCCTAGTGTCTTTATAACAAAATCTTGATGAAGGTTTGGCCAAGATCTACTATATCATTTCGTCATGATGTGATTTTGACATCATCATGACAAACTCTCAGATAGAGATATAACTTTGAACTTGCCACTTTCATCATGACGAAATTCTGATGAAAGAAAATAGAAGCTCCAAGAACATTCAACCATTTCGTCATGACGGAATACTGACGTTGTCAAGATGAAACCAAATAGAGAGTGACCAATCTTTCTGGCTAAAACCATCAGAACCTTGTCATGATGATTTACCTAACAAAACACCACCAAGAGCATTAAATTGATTTCGTCAGTGTTTCTTTATGATAGTTTCATGACGAAACTTCACAGAGAACAACAATACACATAAATCAACTTCTAAAGTTTTCAGAAAACACAAACAAAAGATAACTCAAGGAATGCACATCGAATAAGGCCAAAATATTAAACCTAACACATTCATTAGGCCCCCAATTTTGAATTGCATGAACCAATATTTTATTTCTCCTTGAATTACAATAGATGAAGGGGAAGGGAACAAAAACAAAAACAAAAAAAACATAAAATGGGTTGGGCAACCTAATAATAAGCCCCAATACAACTAATTCAGTATAGAAAAATAAAAATTAAATGGAAATGTGCCAAATGAATGTCACATCTTTATGTATTCTTTCCACTAAAGCCAAGAATATTGGTTGCCAGTCAAGGGGTTGTGGTGACGTACCAAATATGAGACAACCAAGGTGCACAATGAGAGGTGTGAACCTCAACAAGTCCTTCAACCTTTTCAAAACTCACAAAGCAGCAAGGATGACACTTAAGGAGGTTGGATAAAAGCCATAGGTAGGAGGCACCGACGCGGTGTCTAGAGATCATCACAAAAT
The DNA here is from genome assembly GCA_006937295.1 of Carpinus fangiana. Taxonomy (NCBI): domain Eukaryota; kingdom Viridiplantae; phylum Streptophyta; class Magnoliopsida; order Fagales; family Betulaceae; genus Carpinus; species Carpinus fangiana. The sequence continues at coordinate 151,891 of VIBQ01000040.1, read as the reverse complement.
ATTCTGCAACCAGATTTGGAGATCACCATAGGTAAAAAAAAAACAAAAAAAAAAAAAAATTGTGGACAACTAGCAAGGGAGAGAGTGGGGAGCCNAATATGAGACAACCAAGGTGCACAATAAGAGGTGTGAACCTCAACAAGTCCTTCAACCTTTTCAAAACTCACAAAGCAGCAAGGATGACACTTAAGGAGGTTGGATAAAAGCCATAGGTAGGAGGCACCGACGCGGTGTCTAGAGATCATCACAAAATATTCTGCAACTAGATTTGGAGATCACCATAGGTAAAAAAAAAAAAAAAAAAAAACTGTGGACAACTAGCAAGGGAGAGAGTGGGGAGCCGAAGACCAAACGTGTGAGCCAAAAAGTTGTAGGAGAGGCAACAGTGCATGGTGCACACATGTAGAGATGGAGGCTATAGGGAGGAGCAAAATAGGTCGGAGATGGAGGTTGTTACAGTCCTTTTGAGTAGGACTTAGCTGCGAGGATGGAAGCAGCTTATAATGAAGAAGATGACATGTGTGATGAGTGGCAGCTTGTGTGTGCAACTTAAGAAGTGGACATGTGGACTGAGCTTAGTAATAACTGATGAGCTTAGCTGGAGATAAACTGATCAAATGGGCTATTATGGGTCAACGCACTTTGGCCTTAAACAGATTGGGTTGGTTATAATAGAATGGGCTTTATTCCTCTGTGGGTGGGCTCATGGTATTATTCTGTTTCATATAAAAGGCCAAGGCCTACGCTTGTAATAGGCATTCAAACTTTTGGCAAATGTTTTGTGATTGAGTAGGAGTAGACTGTCATAGCTAAAGTAGATTCTGTAGTTGAGTAGTTGTAGTTGGGAGTTTGATCAGCTCGAATTGATCTTTGTAGAAATCTACTTATAGTTTGAATAAGAATCGTTGAAGTTCATTCCAATTCAGTAGTTTTTTCTCTTTCAAATCCTGCTGGAACTATTTGGAGTGTAACAAGTGGTATCAAAGCTCTTTCTTGGTATTGATTTTGTGGAGGGGAAGCCATGGAAGATGGTACACGGGTGAACCAAATGGCTGAAAGTATTGCCATGTTGAAGAAAAATTTTGAAAACGCTAAGAAGGTGCTAGAGAAGGTGGAAAAGAAGCTGGAGATGAATGATCTTCAGGTGCAGAACCAAATCTCAGAGATCATGCTGGACACTAACGTGAAGTTTAATCAGGTGTTGAAGAATATAGCATACCTGACACAAGTTGCTGAGAAGGGGAAGAGTTCTCTGGAAACCAGGCAGGGTGAACCTATGATTGTAGAAGCAACTGATGCTGGCAGAGTGAATATTCAAGAACTTCATCATGATCAGGCCAGGAACAAAGGAGTGCACATTGAGGAGGCGGACATTCTTGGCAGTAGTAATGAAGAAGATGGCCAGAGAAGGGCAGTTTGGACTCAACAGGCTCCTTACTTTGAATCCAGATAGCAGAGAAGGCCGTGGAATGCTAGTCATCAAGATCCTGTTTTCTATGAGGAAAGGCATGACAGAGGATTCCAGATTTCAATATGTAGAGAATTCATCATGTTGCACATCAGCAGGGAAGAAATTTTTTCCATGATGGTAGAGTGCCTAGAGGTGAGCATTTGGCAGAGGATCCATTTGCAATCATCACAAGGTCAATAAAAGTAGACTCTCCTAAATTTGATGGTTCTGATCCCTCAGGTTGGATATATAAGGCAAATAAGTTTTTCTATTATCATAGAACTCCTTATAATAAAAAATTACTACTTGCATATATTCATATGGAGGGAAAGGCCTTAGTTTGGTACCAGGATATGGATTTGTCTGGTTATTTTCCTAATTGGACTATTTTAACTCAATCTTTAATGTAAAGATTTGGTCCTTCAGCTTATGATGATCCAATGGAGTCTTTAGCTAGATTGAGACAACTGTCAAGTGTAGATGAGTATAAGGAGAGATTTGAGGCCTTGTCTAACAGAGTTAGAGGGTGTGATGATGTGAATAAGCTGAGTTGTTTTTTAGGGGGATTAAAGGAGGAAATTCGGTTACCAGTTAAGATGTTTAATCCACCTACATTGTTAATTGCTTATGGTTTGGCTAAGATGCAAGAGGAGCATGTTTTGTCTGCTAGAAGGTTTAGGTCTCCTAACTTGAATTTTCCTAATTCGAGTGCACAAGAATTTGGGGGAAGGCATAGCAATCAACAACAAGGGGTTATTAGCCAAAAACCTGTCATACCTGTTCAGAAAATTTCCCAAGCTCAAATGGAGGAAAGAAGGAAGAAGTGGTAGTTTGGTCACAAGTGTCTAACCCCTAAGTTGTTTTTGATAGATTCTGTTGAGTGGGAGGAGGGTCAGATTGTAGTGGAGGAACAGGGTGATGTTGTGATGGAATTTACTGATGGTGCGGTAGTGGTTGAAATTTCTCTTCATGCTATTATTGGTAGCTTACATCCTAAGACAATGAGAGTTCTTGGTTCAATTGGAGGTCAGAAGGTTGTAGTTCTCATTGATAGTGGAAGCACCCATAACTTTGTAGATTCTTTAGTCTGCAAAAGAGCTCATTTGGTGGTACAAAAAGAGAAACAGATTCGAGTAAGGGTAGCTAATGGAGAGTTGGTGGTCAATGAAGGTCAATGTTTACAAGTTTTAGTTCAGTTGAGTGGATTTTCTTTCCTCACTGATACTCATGTGATGTCTTTAGCTGGCTGTGATATGGTGTTGGGCATTCAATGGTTAGTAACCCTAGGTTCAATTGCATGGGACTTTATGGCTTTAACCATGGAGTTTACATTGGCTGGGATTACATTTCTGCTACAAGGTTTGGCTGCACCTAACCTGTGGGAAGAAATAGAATTATCAAGTATAGGAGAAGGGTGTCATAAGGGGTTATGGCTACATTTGTTGGACAATGTAGTTAATTCTGGTGGAGTTGAACAAAGTCCTGAGTTAGAGGCCTTGTTGGATGTCTTTGCTGATTTGTTTGAGGAACCAAAAGGGTTACCACCTAGCAGATCTCATGATCATGTTATCCTTCTCAAATCTGTTTCTAAACCAGTTTGTGTGAGACCTTACAGATATCCTTATTTTCAAAAAGAAGAGATTGAAAGGATTGTTAAGGAGTTATTGGAGTCTGGTGTTATAAGACCTTCCCAAAGTCCATTTTCATCTCTAGTGTTATTGGTTAAGAAAGTTGATGGTTCATGGAGAATGTGCATGGACTATAGGGCCTAAACAATGAGACAATCAAGGATAAGTTTCCCATTCTTGTGATTGATGAGTTGTTGGATGAGCTACATGGTTCTAAAGTTTTTTCTAAGTTGGATTTAAGGTCAGGGTATCACCAAATTCGGGTTAAGCTTGAAGATATACCTAAGACTGCATTTCGAACTCATGAGGGACACTATGAGTTGTTGATGATGCCTTTTGGATTGACAAATGCTCCATCTACTTTTCAGAGCTTAATGAATGAGATTTTCAGACCTTATTTGAGGAAATTCATTTTGGTGTTCTTTGATGATATTTTGGTTTACAGCTCTAGTTTGTAGGATCATTTTGAGCACTTGAAATTAACATTGGAGGTTTTGAGGTCTAATCAGATGTTTGCTAAGAAGAGTAAATGTAGATTTGGTTGCACTGATATTGATTATCTAAGGTATCTCATTTCGGCTGAAGGGGTGAAAGCTGATGGAAAAAAGCTTAGTGCTATGATTGACTGGCCCGTGCCTAGGAATTTGAAGGCTTTGAGGGTTTCCTTGGATTGACTGGTTACTATAGGAAATTTATCAAAGGTTATGGCTCGATTGCAGCACCTTTGACAGATTTACTAAAGAAGAATGCATTTAGTTGGAGTGAGATAGCTGAACAAACTTTTGTTGCATTGAAGAAGGCAGTGACTAGTCCCCTAGTTTTGGTGTTGCCAGATTTCACTAAACCTTTTGTCATTGAATGTGATGCATCAGGAAGAGGGATTGAGGCTGTGTTGATGTAGAATCAGAGACCCATAGCATTTTTTAGCCAAGTTCTAAAAGGTAGGTTTTTACTTATGTCCACCTATGAGAAGGAATTGTTGGCATTGGTGGCTGCAGTGAAGAAATGGAGGCCATATGTTTTAGGTCACCCTTTGACCATTAAAACAGACCACCAAAGCTTGAAGTTTTTGTTAGAGCAAAAGATAGGTACTTATATGCAACAAAGGTGGGCGTCCAAGTTATTGGGATATGATTTTGTGGTTGAATACAAGAAGGGACAAGACAATAAGGTGGTTGATGCACTTTCTAGAAGGAATGAGGAAGATGATCCTATTGCTACCTTATCTGTTATCTTTTATCCTACATTGGAATGGTTGAATGAATTGAAGGGAGCTTATGTATCTGATCCTGTTATGCAGGAATTGGTTAAAAAGGTGCAGGAGGGATAGTTACATAATCCAAAATTTGTTTTGAGGAATGGTATTTTGCTCTACAAAAAAAAGGTGTGTGTTGGGAATCTCTTAGAAATCAGGTCTTGTCTTTTGTGCATGCTAGTCCTATTGTAGGGCATGTTGGTTTTGATAAGACTATGCAAAGGGCTCGTAAGGATTTTGTTTGGCCTGGGATGAAATCGGATGTGAAGAAGTTTATTAAGGAATGTGATGTCTGCCAGAGGGTTAAGGCAGAAAATCTTTCTCTTGCAGGCTTGTCGCAGCCCTTGCCTATACCAGACAGACCTTGGTCAAGCATCTCTATGGATTTTATAGAGGGCTTATCATTGTCTCATGGTTATAGTGTTGTTTGGGTGGTGGTTGACAGGCTGACCAAGTTTGGCCATTTTATTCCTTTAAAACATCCCTTCACTGCAAAAAAACTAGCTCAACTTTTTATGAGTGAGCTGTTTAAACTGCATGGTATGCCCCTAAACATTGTCTCTAATAGGGATTCTACTTTTACTAGTAGATTTTGGACTGAGGTTTTCAAACTCCAATGAGTTTTCTTGGCATTCAACACTGCTTATTATCCCCAGTTTGATGGTCAGACTGAGGCAGTGAACAAGTATCTCGAGAATTCTCTAAGGTGCATGGTGGGGGATAAACCTAAGGAGTGGGTTGATTGGTTGCCCTTGGCTCAATATTGCTATAATACTGCTTTCCATCATTTTACGAAGGTAGCTCCATTTTAGGCAGTCTTTGGTTATTCACCTCCTAGGCTTCTTACTTATATGCCAGGAACTGCTATGTTGGACTCTGTGGAGGATCAGCTGAGGAGTATGGATCAAATTCTGTAGCTTCTGAAAGAGAATTTGTATCGAAGTCAGAACAGGATGAAGTTATATGCTAATTTGAGGCGTACTGAAAGGCATTTTCAGGAAGGAGATTGGGTCTACTTACAGCTTCAACCTTATAGGCAGCTGTCTGTGACCAGGAGTAGGAACTTGAAGCTTTCTCCCTGGTTCTATGGCCCTTTTCAGGTTGTGAGGAAGGTGGGGACAGTAGCTTATGAGCTGAATTTACCTGCTGGTTCCTCAATTCATCATATTTTCCATGTTTCCCAGTTGAAACTAAAATTGGGAAGATTAGTAGCTTCTGTATCGTAGTTGCCTTCAGTCACTCCTTAAGGGGTTGTGCAAGCTGAACCTAAGGAGGTGCTTAACCGTCGCACTAGGAAGGTGCATAATCAGGCTATGGTGGAACTTCTGGTTCGATGGCAAGGTCAAGATCAGAACGAGGCTACTTGGGAATCCTTTGCGAAGCTGAAATCTTCTTACCCACACCTTGTGGGCAAGGTGTTTTGAGAAGGGAGGCATTTGTTATAGTCCTTTTGAGTAGGACTTAACTGCGAGGATGGAAGCAGCTTATAATGGAGAAGATGGCACGTGTGATGAGTGGCAGCTTGTGTGTGCAACTTAAGAAGTGGACACGTGGACTGAGCTTGGTAATAACTGATGAGCTTAGCTGGAGATAAACTAATCAAATGGGCTGTTATGGGTCAACGCAAGTGGGCCTTAAACAGATTGGGTTGGTTATAACATAATGGGTTTTATTCCTCTATGGATGGGCTCATGGTATTATTCTGTTTCATATAAAGGCCAAGGCCTACGCTTGTAATAGGCATTCAAACTTTTGGCAAATGTTTTGTGATTGAGTAGGAGTAGACTCTCATAGCTAAAGTAGATTCTGTAGTTGAGTAGTTGTAGTTGGGAGTTTGATCAGCTCGAATTGATCTTTGTAGAAATCTACTTACAGTTTAAATAAGAATCATTAAAGTTCATTCCAATTAAGTAGTTTTTTCTCTTTCAAATTCTGTTGGAACTATTTGGAGTGTAACAGAGGTTGAGAGGTGCGTGCACAGGGAAGAGGGACAAAATGTGGTAGATATGGGTCCCAAGTTGCTGAGAATAGCAAAGGAAAAGAAAACCAAAGAAGAAGAGAAAACCAGAAAAAAGAACCCGCCTCAATCCTCTCATAGTGTCTTCTTGACGCTTGACAAAATTAAGATTGTTCTGGTAGAGTATGATAGTAAAAAAAACTAAGAATTAAAGATTGAAAAGGGAATTTAGGAAGAGAAAAAATAACAATTAGGGAAGAAAAATACCCTAATTGTCCCAAATAAGTAAGTAGAGAAATAAGTCTGAAAGACTTAAATTTAATTGATAGTTCAAACTGAATTGAAAAATAACAAAGACTAGTTGTCTCCTCTTTATAAGGTGTGATTTATAGCCAATTGAACTACCGCTTGGGGACGGAAAAGGAAGACATAATCCTAATAAAAAATAGAAAACATAATCCTAATAGAAAAGGGGAAATCCAATCCTTATTATGAAGGAAAATTAACACATATATGAATAAAATAACTGTTTTATCAAATTTTCTTTGGCATCAGTTCATTTGGTGGGAATTGATTAGTGCCAAATATTGCATATTTGACCTCCCTTAACTTATGTTTGTTAAGCTCTTAGCATTGTTAATTTATAATGTTTTAGTTAGTTTTAGTGTTTTATGGTGTTGTAGGTCGTTGGCATCGAAATGTGGTTTAAAGGGTGGAATTGGCCAAAATGAGGATCTGGTCTCTGCCAGTGCGCTCGAGCGCACTAGGTGCGATCAAGTGCATTGCGCTTGAGCCCAGCAGAGAAGATTGAGCTCGCAGAGCCAGTGTTCGAGCGCAACTGCGCTCGAGCGTAAGATCTTTGATTGAGCACACTCCACATCAGCCTGTTGCCCTAGCCCATCGCTAACTTACTTGCACTGTGGGAGCTTTGGAGCGGTTACGTGCGATTGAGCGCATACATGCGCGCTCGAGCTCACGCAGGCCTACGCTCAAGCGCACTGTGTGCGATCGAGCGCACCCACGTGACAGGTAGCACATTAATTTTGTCTATAAATAGGATCTCTTTCATTTTATGTAAACCTACGTTTTGGAGGTGCCCTTGAGGCCAGAATCCTCCCTGTTTTTTACTGTAAAGCCTCGAAATCGTCATTTATTTATTAAATGCTTTTATTTGTTTGTCGATTTGTCTCTCTTTAGCATGAGAGGCTAAATCTTCAACTAAAGTTGAAGATGAAGTCTCACCATTTAATTATCTTCATGTTTTTATAGTTGATTTGTACTTAACCCGCCTTTTAATGTCATGAATGTTCATTTCAATTCAATTTCGTGAGAAAATTGTGATTGATTGTGCCGTAGTTGGATATTCATAGTGTTTTGTCCGATTGATACATTTCATCTTTTGATTTAAGTTTATTTATCCATTGTCTTTTGTGTTAACCACATTCACATTGGATCCTTTGAACTAAGTTGGATATGTTTTGTCTTTTGTCAAATGGATGGATGCTTTGAATATTTCAATAGGCACAATAGGACATTCATAGGGCTAACTAGCGTGACACTAGATCATGCATTATTTTTAATCGATAGACAGATGTATAAATTAATCATGCTAATATGTTTATTAATATGGTGAGGTAGATTCTTGACCTTAGTATTTTTATTTATTTATTTTTAAACATTTAGGTTAGTTTACATTTATTGCACGCCATATGTTTGATATTTGGAACTAGGTTAAGATAGAATTAGTTTAGATAATTTAAATTAGTTTTTCACAGACGTGGTTCCCTGTGGGTTTGACCTTACACTTGCAAACTGCTACACTGCAAAATGATTCGTGCTATTGCGAGTACTTATTTTTTTACATCAAGAATCAAAGAAAGAAAGGGAGGTAGTCAGCAAAGCAGGAAAGCAAGAGAAGCTCTTAGCAAGCCCTTAAGAGGTAAAGCAACTTGACTGTGAGTGTAGCTTCTTAGCGAGAGTCAGAACATATCAAGACCAACAAGATAATAAATAAATAAAAGCTTCAAATTCGAGTGAATTGGATGAACCAATCAATTCCTTAAAATTGTTACCTAACAGGATAAGACCAACCCATTTATAGTACATTCTTTCTATTTTTCCTTTTGTTTTTTTTAGGAGTGGTATACATCTCAAATTTTTTTTTCTTCAAAATTTGTTTTCAAATGACATATTATCATCTCATAAAATTTATTATTTTAAGAATATTATTTTAAGAATAGTAACACATCTTTCAACTTTTGAAACAAAATGATATTTNTTTTTTGGGCTCGTTCCAACCCATCGATCCTATACATAAGGGGTAGGTACAGAATTCATTGACCAGAGGTCCAGAACCGAAGACACGAACCATTCCCGGTGATCACACGTAAACAATGTTGGGGTTGGTGGCAATCACACCCACAGCTACTCCTTCGGCGTCTGGAAAAAAGATGACCATATGATATGCGCCCTCTCTTTCCAAGTTGGTGGCTACCAACCTAAGCAACTGCTTCACCATCTTCCTCTTCATATATCCACTTCCTTTGCGCCATTCTTTTGCTTCTCCCCATCACTAAACTCCACTTCTCATTGCTTCAGTGTCAGCTTCATGTTAGAATCTTTGCAATTTTTGGCTTCTTAGTTCAACATTGTTGATTCTGTTTTACAATTTCCGCAATTCTTCACCAATTCATTTCTGGGTTCAGTCATTTTTACTCCTTCAGCATTTTCTTATGACTTTCGTGTGTTTAATTTGTGCAGTTGTCGGCATCGTGTCCGTAATTTGATCAATAATTTAAATGGCACAACAAGTTGTAAACCCAGATGAGCAGGTAATCTTTATGTAATCTATAATCATGGAATTAGTTTCAGGATTTTGTTTCCTTTACTATATAAATTCATGCAATTTTTTCGCTCTATGTTTGTATTTATTATCTCTAGATGGATTGCTATAACGAAAAGTACCATGTCTCTTAGGTTGTTCTTGGAGAAGAAATAGACCATGTGAGGTTGATCACCTTAAACCGGCCTCGTCAGCTGAATGTCATCTCTTCTACAGTGGTATGTTCAATAAATTTGACCCACATCGACTTCTTTCAGCTCTTGGAATCTTTTTTTGTGTACGAGTAGTTTCTTCTTTTACTGCAACCAGGCTTCTCTGAGTGTTTTTTCTTTTGCTGCAAACAGGTTTCTCTGCTAGCAGAATACTTGGAAAAGTGGGAGAAGGACGATAAAGCAGAGCTTGTAATAATCAAGGTTAGTTCTAGTTCCTCCTGAGTTTCTGACCCATCATGGGTAATATTGGTGTTTTTACTTAGAATGATCTATTTGATTAAATCACTTATATAAATATGTGATTATACACTTAATTTTGGGCTCATGTCCATGAACTGTTGATTTTCCTTCACTGAAGCTTGTTATGTTGATCGTCTTGTATCTTACTCAGGGTGCTGGCCGAGCATTTTCTGCTGGTGGGGATCTGAAAATGTTCTATGATGGAAGAAATACGAGTAAATGCGCTACCCCTAAAATGGTTTTATTGCTTCTTTGTTTCCTTTATGTTTCTTTATGCCACAACATGCAGACTCAAGTTAACTTGGATTTATGAATTTCATTTTGGCAGAGGACTCTTGCCTTGAAGTGGTCTATAGAATGTATTGGCTTTGTTATCACATTCATACCTATAAGAAAACTCAGGTGCTGTTTTGAAATCGTAATCCCATACAATGATTGTGTAAAGGAAATAAATGTGCCCTATAGTTTTTCCTAGTCTATGGCCGAGATGTGCTACTCAAGTTTTGATGCTATCAACAGGTTGCCCTTGTGCATGGAATTTCAATGGGTGGAGGTGCATCTTTGATGGTCCCAATGAAGTTCTCAGTTGTCACAGAAAAAACTGTGAGTATTTTATCATAGTTAGATGCTTCCATATAAAAATATCTACCTTTTTGGTTTTTGTTTTAAGGGCTTAGTTTCAAGTTCTGTATTTTAACACCTAATTACGTCGTGGTGTATTTTATGAATGCTTTAATGAAGGTATTTGCCACGCCAGAAGCAAGCATTGGGTTTCACTCTGATTGTGGCTTTTCATACATGCACTCTCATCTCCCTGGGGGTTTAGGTAAGCATAAACTTAACAAGAGAAGATTGAAACTAATCTCTCTTTCTCTCTCTCTTTCTTTTTGGATTAGTTTGAGGTGTTCTCCATTTTACTTCCATTCAAGAGGAACTGTTCTGCTGTGACAACATATACATATTTTGTTATGAAAAAAATGAAAAGCTGTTTGTAAAATACAAGAGTAAATTATAAAGGAAAAGTTGTTTCCCACATTTATTGGCTAAATGATTAGTGCCTTTCTCGTTACATATGCAGGGGAATTCTTGGCCTTAACAGGAGCTAGACTGAATGGTAAAGAATTGGTTGTGGCTGGACTGGCAACTCATTTTGTCCCTTCTGAGGTGCGTTTTAGAGCTCTTTTCTAAAATATTATCTTGTTGTCCATCACAGGTATGTGGTGGATTGGACAAAACCTCTAAAAAACTGATGCATTGTTAGTTGTTACAATATGCAAAAACATGCGTTGACTGGAATAGAAAAGGAAAATAATAAAAGAATAAATTCCCACTTTTGTTTGTATAGGTGTGAACATATTTGTCCACTTCTGTTTTCATTTTTTGTTTTGATTAGAAATATCAGTAAAAATATTGTTAATTTCATTAGCTAATGTCTATGCCTCGATTAAATTGTGTCAAACTGTTTTTTGAGAAGTCATTGTGATAGAAGGAAAAATGCAATGAGTATTACTAGAGCTTAAGGCTAGCCATTTTAGAGGTTTGATGACCCCAATGAGGCGTGCATTATTGTTGGGTTTAATTTCTCCGTTGATTTTACTAGAAAAATGGTGACCTTCTTATGAGTTATGCGTAGGGAATGATTGTAGCAATGACGTTAATCACACATGATGACCAGCAGATGATTGAGGAGCTTCCCTCTATGATAGAAAATTACTACTCTGAAAAATTTAATATAAATTGAAGCTCTGGATTTCTACCACTACAATCAGATAATGAATTTGTTGTCATCATTTAAGTTTATCCAAGGCCATGTACCATTTTACATGGTATAAACCATGTTGTCTTTCCCACACCTATTTTTACGTTCTTTTTGGTCCTCTGCTGGTTCCTGTTCTTGTTTAATTAATCTATGACGTCTTTTATGTCACTTTTATGTGATATAATGTAGCCTTAAATAGTTTCTGGCCTGTGAATTTCTCTAGAATGAGCACAAAACCTTCCATAATGACAATATTTTCATTATTACCAACTCGTAGTTCCTTGTTAATTGTCTTAATGATTAATTATTACAAGGATACCACTGATAGATAATAAATGATATTATCCAAGTGCAAAAGTGTCATTCAGTTGATATCATGGGAAAGTCAAAGAAGATCCTTCCTTCTTTGATCCCCACTCTTCTCCAAATAACAGTTTCTTAGTGCCATTATTTATTATGAGAAGTGCAAGTTTGCTTCCTTTCTTGTGTGTTAGATTTTTGTTTACGTAGTGTCTTTTGATTAATATGTGGTCTTGCTATTCGATAGTTGCTGCATCATTGACATATGTGTTCCTACACTTTTTGTCCATGCTTATTCTTCAACTGTTGAACTTAGCATTTCTCCTAAGTTTCGCTGTCTAATTAGTGTATGATTTTTGAAACAAATAAAAAGCAATGTGTAGAGAGAGAAGATAACAAAAATGAGTTTTTGAAATTAAATCTGAGGTAATTTCAGTGTATGGTACTTTGATAGTGTAGACTGCAAGCTTCAGGAATATTGCCCTCGTTTGACAACGTTTTGTTGAAAAGGTTTTCGTTTTTTAGAAAAAAAGAAAAAGCATTAACAAACAACTATAAACACAAAACACTTACAAAATACACAAAAATACATTTACCTTTATGTCACCTCAAAACTCCTTTTCAACCAAAAAGCAAAAAGTACCCTGTAAAAGGTTTGACCAAATGAACCCACCATAATTGTAGTGTGCAGGATCTTTTAAATAAGGCGTTCCCTTTGGACAATAAACAACCAAGTAGATCAGAATGGAACATCCTCAGCTCAACTACACAATAATGAATAGCCCCAGAAAACCTTTCCTTGAGACGAGCAATAGTTAACAACCAACAGCACAATAATTGTACTGTGCAGGATCTTTTATATAAACATTAACAAATCACATATTGCAATATGAATTTGTGGGAGATGGTTTTGGGGAATGAATAGACTTGATAGAGCTCATAACATAAAAGACCATCATTGGAAATTGTAATACTGATGGTCTTGTGGCTAACATGTGACGGATGGCATGTATAGGAAAGAAATCTTAACCATTTGAATTGAGGAGCTCTTCTTGGCATCATCAGTAATGTTGATTATTCACCAATCAGATATAATGGAATCACTGCAGAAAATGGAGCCATCGCTTGTGGTAATGAGTTAGTGTTCTCAATGGTTTTGGGGTTCTTACATTCAGACAAGGGTATATTAAATGGTCTTTTGAACCCTTTTAAGTGTGAGCTCTTTATGGTGGACTTGAATATTTGGCTTATTGTACAGCGCGATTACAAGAACTTGAAAGATAAAAAGAACTTTTGATGAACGTTTAGAAGGATGGGAGAAAGGACTATAGCGTTGCACAACTAACTTTCAAATTAATTGCTAAACCTAATCCATCAAAACTAGCCTAAGTGGTGCCCAATTGGGCTCTAGAACTTTTCATGCTATTAATCAAGTAATACTTTTGAATCCAAAGCCTGACTAAATTGAATGGATCTCTCAAGTGCTAGGTATAGCCAAAAGGGATACCATAGCCCTTTCTAAATGTCAAAATTAGATTAGAAAAAATGACTATAAAATTATCCCAGAAACGTTCTTCTAGATGCTGTGAAATTAAATTTATACCAAATGTCATGGTATTCATTCCCGATGCTTTTTAAAAATTCAAGGGAGTAGTTATAATTTCATAGACTGATGTCAGATAATTTATCCCTTCATCCTAAATTAGCTGCATTGTTGATGACCACATCCCAATCTCCATAGCTTGTCCAGCTGGTTAAGCTTCATTTAGTCTCTCATTCTATAAAAATGCTAATGCCACAAATCTTGACGGTATATGCATATTCCTTTCTGATAACGTATTGAAGCTATAATTGATCAAAAGCTGCATTTTGACCTGTTTTCCACTGACTTTGGAGTTAGTAATATGGAGTCAGTCTACTTGAGATTATGTTGCTCTACTCTTACTATTTTTGCTGAATATCAGAAACTGCCGGAGCTAGAGAAGCGTCTGATAAGTTTGAACTCTGGCAACAAGAATGCAGTAAAATCTGCAATTGAAGAGTTCTCAGTGGAAGTTCAGCTTGATGAAGATAGTGTCTTGAACAAGTAATAGATCTTAACAAGTGATATATATTTACACACACACACAGATTTGATAGATAAATACAACTACTAGATTAAACCTGTGACCTCATCCTCCACCCCTTCCTTATTGTGGGGGAGGGGAGGGGGGAAAGAAGCGATGCGGTCCATATATCATTGGCTCTAGGGATGCATAGTTGCTATTGCCAATAGGATCCTAAATATTATCAGCTCTGTGATATTGCTAACAATTAGCTTTGGTGACTTTTCAGGAAATCAATAATTGATGAGTGCTTTTCCAAGGATACCGTGGAAGAGATTATAAAATCGTTTGTAAGTATTTAATTTTTTTTCCCGCAGTTTTCATGGAGAAGTTCTTCATAGTATTGCAAATTAAGATCTTTTCTAAGCCATGTAGTCTGTATGAAATCTGCTTTTCAGGAAGCTGAGGCAAGCAAAGAAGGAAATGGGTGGATAGGTGCAGTGCTTAAGGGATTAAAGAGATCTTCCCCTGCAGGATTGAAAATAACACTAAGATCGGTAATGGTTTTTTGCAATTTGATTATTAACGGATGTTATAATAAATTTCTGGCTTACAGTGAATGCTTCAAAAAGAATAATAGACATAATATAATTGTTGATGGGAATCTGTAACGCCATTAGTTTATAAAAGACATGTTGGACTTACTCATCAACACTTGGTTTAAGGTGCAAACAAAAATACTCTATTCCTTCAAGATGCTTCTGATGATTGAACAAATAAGTAAACATTTTTCCATCCTGTTATGTTAGAATTATATTGGGTATGTTTGTTAATATGTTTTGGAGGTGTTTTTTGTTTTTGGTTCAAAAGAGTGTTCGGAATTGACATAAAGGTGAAAACAGTTTTGAGTGTTTTGTAGATATTTTGTGTTTTAGATTGTTTGTTAATGTTTTTGTTTTGGAAACAAAAGCCATAAGGCAGAAGAAGAAAATTTTAACAAACGAAGCCAATTATGTTTGTATCCTTTTCCTAACCAACAATGGGGAGTTCTTATTTAAATTTAAAACATGAAAATGATCCTTTTCAGAGCTTGAACATCGCATAGTATTCAGAAATTTCACGCCTAGCTTACATTGTATTTATCTTTTTCCCCACAACTTCTTTGAAACTTTTGGTTAGATTGAACATGTATATTGATGAGTGAATTTTATTTCCTTTGTGCCTGCAACCCCATCAATACCTATGGAATAGAGTTAGTGAATTGTATTGTTAGAATTGGATTTGTCCATTAAGAGTGAAGGAATTACTTTCTGCCGAAGACAAAGCAAAATCACAACTTTTCTTTAGACTAACAGAGTGCTTTTCTTTTCTTTATTTTTCCCTGGTCTTCTTCAAGTTACTCCATTTTCAGCATTCTCTTTAATTCTTTGTTCTTTTTTCAGAGTTTCTTTTAAAAATAATTTTTTTACTTGGAAGATGTGTGATACTTGGTGTAATGATACTCAAGATAGTGACGTCATTGGAAAAAAAAAAACACCTCTTGCCTTTTGTGTCTAAAATTATTATTAACTTAAACATCAGCATAAGAAGCAGAATTGGTTTCCTTGAGTGTTATTCTTGCATATGTTGCCTCAAATTCATGTGAAACATATCCAGATTCGCGAAGGGAGGAAGCAAACACTGGCTGAAAGTCTGAAAAAGGAATTTAGACTAACAATGAATATACTACGAACCACAATCTCTGAGGATGTCTACGAGGTGATTGTTGCAGTTTTATTACTTATGAAAACTTACAATCCAAGTTTGGATATACAATATTTATTCCTTCACTTCTAAAATGAATTTTTGTCTCTTTTTTCATTTTTTGACAACAGGGTATAAGAGCTCTCACCATTGATAAGGATAATGCTCCAAAGGTACTCTCTCTCCAAATCAGTGTAACCACAGGAAATGATTTTGCAGCAATTTTTCCTAAAAAAATAAAAAAAAAAAATAAAAAAAAAATAAAAAACTCTTTTTATTATTAGTTACTGCTAAAACAGTATTTCTCTCCCTGTTAATCTATCTAAAATATTAACTCTGGCAGTGGAGCCCGCCATCTCTTGACAAAGTGGATGACGAGAAGGTAGACCTTGTATTTCAGCCATTCAAAGAGGATTTGGAGCTCCAGATTGCAGAGAAGGAAGAGAACAGGTGTTTATACCCACACTGCATAATATTTGTGTCTGTGAATCAGCTTTAGTATCAGGGAAATGAAGAGTTGTTAATTAATCTTATTTATCCAAACCAAATTACAGGTGGCATGGTAAATATGAGACTACATCCTATGCAACTTCAGCCTTGACAGCCAAAGCAAAATAAATGTCTGTTCAGCAGCTGCATTGCGTGTTCCTTCAATTGTTGTCAAACTCATCATAATGTCAGGTTCTTAGTGCTATTGTGTATGTCACCTTGCTGATTTTTGTGTGTTGCTCTGCCTCATGTTTCTTCTTGAAGTAAAAATAATCTTGATGAGAACTCACAAGCCTTTTATCATGGTTTCAAAATAATCTAATGAAGAAAATAGGGAAGGAATTATATAGGTACTGATAAAGTTTTGGATGGGGTTCAAGATCCAGCTTTAATAATTATGAAACCACTTTGGAATTTAATCTTAACATGTTGTCCTTAAAAGTTTAAGTTAATGTTAAGTAATTGATTTAATCATTTAGTTAATATACTAATACTTTTACCCACATGTGGACCAAACTCTCCCTTGATAAGTGAGGTACAATAAGGTTGAATATTCAATCAAAATAGAAGGTAAAATGAGGAGTTAGATTTCAAACTCAAAATTACATTTCTCATATTATGTTAAAAATAATCACTATCTAAAATTTGGAGTTTTTAGAATTAAGAGCGACTTAATGGGAGATATCAGGGCAACACATACTCTTCTTATTGTTGGTCTTAGAGTTGTCTATACTCTCCTTTGTTTGAAAAAAAAAATAGGCTAATGATTTACGAGGACCTGAGGGAGAAGGGAGAGGATGAAAAGGTCTTTCTAAACTAAAACTCAATATTCGGTATTATTTCCGAAACAGTCAAGATTATTTATTGTGCTGTTCAATCCAAAAATTTAGGTCAGTTTTTTATTTTTTATTTTTTTAACTTAATGATCAGAATTATCTCCGGCGGAAATCCTTAGCAAGTCTTGTGATCTTATATATATATATAAAATTGATTCAAACGTTTTAACCCATTTAAAATTACTGTATATATTTTTCAAAAAAAAAAAAAAAACTAGGTATTTATTACTTAAAAAATCACTCATTTCGTCGCTTTTTCCGTCCACAAATGGTACTGGAATTTTTATTATGTTAGTCAGCCAATACGTCACCACAACGTAATAAAATAAACATGTCTTAACCATCATTCATCATGAAATTATAATTATATCCTAAAAAATAATAAAATTACCAAAAAGAAGTATGACGTATCCATTTTATTACATGATTGCGACTCTTTAATCGGCTTAACTCAAACCAAATTTATATATATATATATATATATTAATATATATAACATGTTATGATATGTGTTGGGAATCGGGCAAACAATCATAAGCTCAAATTGTAATGAAAGAGTCGACCAATAGAAGCCCATCACCGATCGGGATTTGTTATCTATGATCACCACTTTGAGACCCAACAACATGTCTCACTATTAACAATCTACCTTCAATCGAAGAGTAGATCCAACTATGTATTCTAATCGCTTCACCAAATTCGCTTGTTAGCATCCTTCATGAGATCCTATTGATGATTGATTAGACCTTTGGAAGATAAGTTATTAATAAACTATAACTAAGCTAGAGTACTCAGACATGACCAACGTCCCATTAGCCCTCCAAACTAAGGGGTACATGCACCATAACTTGTTGACATGTAGCACTTGGCCCTACTTGGGCACCCCCTAATCATAGGATTGAAGTGAAACATAGACTAGCTATCATGGCGGCATTCAATGCTCAGTCTCTATATATAAATCACATTACGCTTGGTACGTGGGATCTTTTAGACCTTTATTCTCTAAAAACATAAAAGCACTTTGAATTCAGTTTTTATCAATCATTGAAGTAATAATTGACTTAAGCATCAGAGTTATTTCCTGCTGGCTCACTCCAACAAGCTCTTTTGCCTCATTTATTTCTCTTTTGTAGGAGTGGATCTACTCATGATTAACAATATGTATAAATGTATAACATTAAGAGACTATAGGACAATAAAAAACAAGAATAACAAAGCTATACAAAAGCTCCCATAATTTATTTTTCCCCCAATAAGACACAAGTTTTAACTTGGTATGCACGCTGCCACACAATGCTAGCTAGGAAGGTCCAAAATTTTGTTTGCAAGAGCATATTTGTACGTCACATTCTAGCTTTATGGTTGGTGACAGATTCTGAGAGGAAGAGTGTGTTACACTTAATTGATCTGTTTAGAGAGAAGGTAATCAAATCAAGCTTAACTAATTAATTAAGCAAAACAATTATTACTTTCTTGAACCCACTTTTCTTGTACTACTCTCATTATTCCACCCCAATTGCAGGGGAATTTCCATGTATCCCCTGGTCAGAGACTCACTGTAAAATGATGTCCCACACTTTCAATCAAGGCATTTCCTTATTGAATAATAGAGGTTGTTAGTGAGTTCTAATCAATAAGTCCTATTCCTAAGAATACCCACTTGATTACCTATCAATTCAATGGCAATTTGTCAAATAAATGCTTTCACAAGGTAAGGTGAGATTGATATTCCTTCCTTAAAACAAACAGAACCGACAAAAAAAAGAAAAAAACTTTCTACGTATCGAACATAGAGCTATTTGAACAAGTAATGGGAAAGACTATATAAGATTTACTTGTCCAAATAAATTCTGAACTGTTTGGCCATCTATTTGAATAAATAAATTTCTTGTAGAGTTTTTCACATTATCTGTTCAAATTATTATTAATTTGAAAAACAAGAGCAAAACTTTTATGGGGTTATTGCATAAACTGATCATTTTGTGCCTTCTAATGAGAGATTGACATCTTAACTTAATACAACTTAATAAAACAAACACACTAGATCACACCAAAGTCTATTAAATATTAAGAAAATTAGAAAATCTTCTCCGGCAGATCCCAGATCCCTTTAAGGTAATAAAATCCCTAAATGGTTAACCTTCAAACTATAGGTTCTAGTTTTTTAATCCAAAAACGAGTTTTGAGGTATTAGAATCAAGTTTTAAGGCATTAGAAACAGATTTTGATGCATTAAAAACAAATTTTGTGGTTGGGTCTGGCGAGAAAGTGGTCGGAGAAGGTGACCGTGGGTCACGCTAGACCCACGTGACCTAGCCGTGGGTCACAGCCAGACCCACGGCTAGGCTAGGCTTGGCGTAACTCACGACGGTTGGGTGGCTGGGTCTTCTGTGATTGGATCCAATGGTGGTTGGGTCTCCGACGTTAGATCTGGTAGCTTGTGGGTTGGGTTTGTGTTATCTAGTGTCTTGATCTTATTTTGTTAAAATGGAATGGGAGATGTGTCACCACATGAATGGTTGGTAGAAACTTGAGTTTTTTGCAACAAATAGACCCAATGGGGCTCTCTACAAAAATTTACCTTAGAGCATTAGTAACAGATGCCCTATATGCCATTCCCTTCCTTATGTTTAGAGAAAATTTCAAAAAAACTACAAAAACCTATTCACATTATATTTCCTATATTTAACCAACCCTCGAAGATTGGTACAGTGTTTTTTAATGTGTAGAGAACCAAAAGTGGTTCCATATATATTATTTTAGTATAAACATTTATCTTTCCTCTTTCCTCTTTTATCTTTTTGTCTTTAATTGAGGATTGTGTTGGGATTTTGTGAGAAAAGTAAGGGTAAGTAGAGAACTTGTATTTTATAAAGAAATAATATTTTAATGATATAAGGAAAGGTAAGGAAAATCATTATAAAATATATTTTCAGAAGGAAGTAAAAAGTTGTTTTGTGTCCTAAACTTAGGGAAAATCAAAAAGAAGCTACTGCTGGTGCTCATATATAGATGTCATATGGTGTGTTTATTTTATTTTCTTAAGTTGTACTAAGCTAAAGTGTCGATCTCTTATTGGAGGGCGGAGGGCAGGTGAATTTGTGCCACAATCAAGTACAAGCAACTCTATACGAAAAATTAATTACAGGATCCCAATTCTTGGCTTTGTATCTTTTAAGACAAACTTTTTGGCCAAAGAGAGGAGGGGGGCTCATTTTAGTTGAAACCCTTGATAATGATGTCCTTGAAGCTCATGATGATGTGGTGGCCAGTACAGTTGGAAGAACATGTGAGTCCGTGACTTGTCAACAGACGCTAGAAACTGCCATGATAAGCTCAAGTGTAAAGTTTGGATGACATGGACCGATTTGGCAACTTAACCAACTTTTTCAGCCTAAATTATATATATGGATTAGTCAACTAATTACTTACACTTTCATCCTCAACACGTGAATGAGGGTGCCTAGACTTGAGAGCAATAATGGTAACTTATTAGTGGTGTAAATTGTGATATCATGACCATTATCAACATGTATTATATTGGTAAGTATATATCTCTTGCATATAATTTACAAATTATCTCAAANTCTCCAAAAAAAAACAAAACATGTAGAAGAGAAATCACCTAATGAAATCACCTAAACACGTGTATCATTAGGCCTAGACACGTGTACGCTAACGCTTTGATATATATATTCACAGGGTATAGAAGAGAAATCACCTAATGAAGTGGAGGCAACGTAATCAAATCAATTATTCTTGAACCCTCTTCCCCGAAACGACCATCACGCTTGAAACACTCCATAGAAAGAAGGAAAATGGTTCATTAATGAGGTACACCCCGCTCTCGCCCCAAACAGCTTTTTGAAAATTATACATAAAATCATAGCTGGGCCAAGTGTACCCTAACGCCCTGCTATTCTTGGGGTCACATAATCAAATTAATTATTCCTGAACCCTCTTCCCCGAAACATGAGATACACACTGCTCTCGCCCCAAACAGCTCTTTGAATTTGCTTTCCTTCCTCGTACAAGCACACCCAATAAGGTCACATGTACTTGTTTTCCTCTCCTTTGCAAGTTTCATCAGCCTAACTAAAGTAAGGTATCCGATCAACTGATTCTTCACGGATAGCATCAATATGGAGCAGGAGCTAGCTAGAACCTAAAAACCCCATACAGAAATATTTGGTATTCACGTTTTAAGGGTTTGGTTTTATTCTTTTGGTAGCAATTGTAGGAAGGGAATTTCTGTACACAATCCATTGTAGAGTGGGTCGACCATCCTTGAAAAGATGAAGATTCTTTGATGGAGTGGTCCTTAACTTTTCTGGTATATAGTGTGTCACATGTACGTAGTGGAGACTATACAGACTAGATAGGGCTTCCACCTTTTTCTATTGAAACATATTAATCACAATGCATAGCTTCCAAAATAATCATCATGAAGCTCAAGAAATCAAGTGAAGTATTTGATAAGGGAGGACCCCATCCAGCTTTTGTCCAATCAATAATTAATTACATTTTCCCACATCCAAAAATTTGTTGAGCTATGTTTTCTTGGCCCACATGTTTTGTTTTATTAACCTCAAATATTCATTACTTTTCTGCTTCTCTATTCTATTTTGTCTATTCTATTGAATCTATTCTATAATTTTGAGTTGATTCATTACCCAACAGATCCAACCAAAAAAAAATAAAAAATTCATTGACTTTTTCACAGTAGTTAATTGGTCAATCCAAAATTTATCTTGTTCACAATTTGTGTTGTTTTTGTTCATTAGAAGTTGACTCAATTTGGTTATAAAAACTAGGGTTATCAATTTTTTTTTAAACTAAGTATTATGGCCTAAAGAGTTAGGCTTTCAAATTGACGTTTGTGAAACCGTTAAGACCGTCACCAACCGTCCTGGTGTGAATCGTGGATAAAGAATTCAAAAACCAACCCTAGAACACTGTCACCTTGACGTCCTGATGTTGATGCCAATAGGGGACTCCCGAGAGTACCGTAACCTAGACCGTTGTGACGCTGATTGAAATAGGGGACTCCTAAGAGCACCTACACCTGGACCGTAGTGACGTTGGGGACTTCCTAGAGCTCTGTCACTTGGAACACCATGACGCTTCTTGTGAAAGATGACTTCCAGAGATCTTTATTGCCTGGATCGTCAACAGTACCATCGTGACGTTGCTTAATTGTTACTAGAGTTAGTGATGAAACCCTAGTGACCGTCATGACGGTTTTGGATAAAAATCCTTCATTTTTACACATTGCAAAGGAGCTCTTGCCTAACCTGTATATAGATTAGGTTGCTCATTTTGTAAGGTGTGAAGTCTAAGCCTTAGAATCTCTTTAGAGGTTGTGAGCAAAGAGAGCATTTGTTCAGACCTATTAATGATTTCCCTCTCTTAAAAGTTTTTTTTGTTCAAACCACCCACCATCATATAAGCCTTCAACCATTTAAAGTTTACCAGTGGGTCAATAAGAAAGTCATATATATAATATTGGCCAGTGAAGTGGAGAAGCCTATATATATATTGAGAAGGCAAGGTAGCAAGCAAGGAGTTTGTATGCGTATGGAGTCTGAGTATTTTACAGAAGGGTTGTAAGTTTACTTTATCTTTACTTGAATCTCTTATAATTGGTTTCCTAGATTTGGCTGCCCCAGAGTAATTTTAGGTTTAAATTGCTCAATATATATATATATATATAACCATAAGAAATATAGTGTGTAACTCTAGACTTGCAGGGTTAAACAAGAAAAGGGTCCCCGTTTCACGTGAATTCTACCTATTTCGTTTTGTGTCCATATATGCTTCTCGAATCCCCGATCCTCTCATTGGTACTATGAATTTAAAATCTTGAAGGCGACAAGCATTGTCTCTCCAAACCCATCCACATCAATAAAATCACCTTATCCATGACATTCGACCAAATTAACCAGCATTATTTCAACAAAAATTGGCCATATTACAAACTTCCCCAATACTTTTTCAATCAATATTAGGGAAATTAAACTTCGTAAAGTACCTCTGAATTATTACGCGTTTTGAGAAAACTTTTTCAAATTTAAAAAACTCTCAATTTCAACAATTGAACTTTGAATTTGATGCAATTTGCCAAATTCCGTTAGTTTTTTTTTTGGTTAAACCCTAACGGAAACTCCTAAAAAAACCAAATTACTGTTCAATTTTTTTTAAAAGAAATTAAAAAAAAAAGGAAAAAAGGGTAACAAGGCGACCAAACCGTACGTTAGGGATATAATAGTCATTTTATCATTTTTTAATATTTAAAAACTGATGGAGGGGGTACTTTGCATCAAATTAAAAGTTAAAGGAATAAAATTAAGAGTTTTTAAAATTTGAAAGGTCTTATTAAAACACGTAGTAATTTAAGGGTCTAAAGTAATGTTTAATATCCCCTAATAATTATGAAGAAAAATTATTATCTGCCCTCCAAAACTGGCTCCACTTTGTAAACAGACTTTAAATTTTAATTTTGAAGACAAAATTTAGTATTTGAATAAAATTTTGTACGTGTTTGTCACACAAGCAACTTAATTTCTATTTATTTAAATGTCGGGATCTAACACAAGGGTCATTCATGTTATTTTAACGCTAACCCTTGGATCCCACAACTTCCTTTTCCATTGTTTTAACTTTTAACCAAAAGGGAAGGAAAATGCTACATGAATTTTCCACTCTCTCAAGTACCTACTTTTTAATGTAACAATTGTCACGTTAGGGGTTTGCTAGGAGTTCTCCCCCCTAGTTCTCTCAGTCTTACGTAGAACATGATTTAAGAAAAAATAAAATTATAGTACCATTTTTTTGCCAACAGATTAATTTTTATGAATTAATATTTAGGTTTTAATGCTTTAAAATTTGTTTTTGGATTCAAAACTAAAACCTAAGGGTGGAAGGTTAACCCTTTAGAGATGGTATCATCCAAAATAGATTTGATTATCCTAAATTTAGTGTTAATGCCTCAAATTTGGTGCTAATGTCTAAAAAAATCGGTGGTAAAGGCCACTACAATTTTATTTTTTCTTAAATCATGTTCTACCTAAGATTGAGAGAACGCTAGAAGAACACTAGGAGGAGAACCCCTAACAGTTTCCTACTTTATTTCTGTAACTGCCACGTTAGGGGGAGTAAGCATTTAGGAGTGTAAAAGAGGAAGTTCACTCTCGCTCCCACACTCTTGTTCATATATTCTCAGGTGATTTTTTAGATGATCACAATTAAATTTAAGATAAATTATTATTAGATTTTGAGAAAGTAATAATTGTAAAAGAAAAATGTAGAAGTGAGAGTACTGCACCATTACTCTTTCTCAAAAGAAAATGACAGTGCTGAAGGGAATTCAAGGAAATCATCTGTTTACTTTCTTTCTGCAATTGTCAGTTCTTTTTGTCTAACCTTTTTCCTTTTCGGGGGGTAGTGGTGTATCAGTTCAAGCATGCTAGCTATTGTAGTGCATACGTATATACCAAGTAGTAGTGGGAGGCAGAAGATAATGTTTACTATTACAACCTACCAAGATCCACTTTAAACAATCTCTACTCAAATTTTCAACCTCCTTTGAAATATGGCCTTTCTTTTTGCTCTGAAATTCCACTTTCTCCACTATCCCTAAAAGGCTGTCATAAGTGAACCCCACATGGTTGAAATCTCCACTTTCTTTTCTTCCTCAAATGATCTTCACACCTCAGCCATCAGCGTCCATGCAGCATCCTCAGTTCTTTATTGAAAAGGCCTCACCCTTCTGCTTCTACAGACCAAGCAACTTTCGAGGAAGATTAAACTCAACCTTAAAATAAAATTACTGTCTTCATAGTATTTATATACATTATTCATGTGGGTTAATGCTTTGAATCTCAAAAAGTTGGGAGGAAAAGTGAGAGAGGAGTATTCAAGTGGTTGTCGCTGTTTCTGGAGAACATCAAGTACCTCAACCTGACTCCTTTTTCTTATGTATAACTTTATTTCCTCTAATTGCTATTCAAAGCTTTGAAGTATATAAAAGGTTTCTAGATCTTTAAAGGACAGGCCACTGCTCATTTTTTCTTCAGAGAATTAGAGAGAATGCAACTTCTGCAGAAATTGGTTTCTTTCACCATTCATGCAAGTGTTTTTGTTCTTGTTCTACCACTTGTCAGCTCATCTCAAGAACACTCAAAAGCTACAACTCATGCAGGCCATAAAGACAGCAGTCATCATAAGGTTTTTCTTCTTGTCCTTCCATTTTATCTTTTGCAAATTCTTCTTTCTTATACAAGATATGTTATGACAACAGCAGAGTCAGAAGCTGCTGTTTGAGATTACACTCCATGGATTTCTCCTCTGGGCCTCATTGGGGTTCTTGTTGCCTGTTGGGATACTTGTTATCAGAATGTCACACAGAGAGGAATGTGGAAGAAGGCTCAAAATTCTGTTCTACGTTCATGCAATTTTACAGGTTGTTTCTCCCTCTCTTTCTCCCTGTCGCATTATCAATATTGAGATTTCGTTTAAAATTTTTTTTTTTTTCTTCATGCCCCAGTCTTGAGACTTGTAATGATGGTGAAAGGTACTTTAAAGTAATTTATAAACATTCCTGATTTGAGATTATTTAATCTTGCTAGCCCACAGTTTCTTCATAAGGAACACCAAGTAAACTTCATTATTCCTCAAAGTTTAAGGATTATCATGAATGCTTAAAAGGCAAGAAAGCTCATTAAAAATTCATCGCTTTCCAATCTTATTTGGAATTTAACATGTGCATGGAACACATTTAATTATGACGTTAGGTGTGGCATTATCCCAATTGTTCAAGTAACAAAGTAAAGAAATAATACATACAAGTGGATATATATATATATACACACACAGAGAGAAGCATATTTTCACAAGGTTGGACTGGTCAAGGGAACACCTGCAATACAAGGAAACGGATACCGGAGTGGGTCGGCGGAAAGCGTTCGATTGTTAAGCCAGTAAAGTACTGGTAGGGAAAAAATAGAATGGAAAAGAGTGAGTTTAAGCAGAAAATGACCAATATTTGAGGATGGTTACCTTTTTTTATTTTAGACTCCTTGTTTAACTGTGGCCTGGTAGGCTTGTGATTATGGAGGCTCATAGGCATTTTGGCCTTTCTAATGAGTAGGCCTATAGGTGTTCATTGGGCTCAAGGCTTATTTATGGTACTACCGGTTGCCCCTCATTTCTATAGTTGATTAGTGTAATTGGTCGGATATTGAGAATTTTATTGTTTTGTACTTGTCCCCTTTTTTAGAGTGATTCTGCTGACCCTTTTTGGGTTGTCCCCTGTTCTTGTAGGGAGTTGGTTTTTGAGTATCTAGTTTGAGGCTTGATCTCTTCGCTATTACCCTTAGGTTGGCTCAAGTGTTTATTTTAATGTATTTATTTGCCTAATGACTTCTATATTTGCTCTCATTCATAGATTGAAAGTATTTTTGTGTTGAACAGACACTCATGATACTTGTTGCCACGGCAGGAGCAGTAATGTCCATCAAAAACTTCAACAACTCCTTCAAAAATTATCACCAAAGGATAGGGCTACTCCTATATGGCATCATATGGTTGCAAGCCCTAGTTGGCTTTGTAAGGCCCAAGAGGTAAACAATTTGACTGTAAATTTCAGCTTGCTCTCTGAATCTTAGAAAAAAGTAAGCCTTTGTGCAAATTTTGCACAGTAGAGAGCAAAATACAAGTAAATATAAGTTCTGTTGTTGAGTTTGCCACCCTTTTTGTTGTTCCCTGCAGGGGGTCTAAAGCAAGAAGTGTATGGTTTTTTGTGCATTGGCTACTTGGAACTACAGTATCCATACTTGGAGTTCTGAACATATATACAGGATTACAAGCCTATCATGAAAAGACATCAAGAAGTATAAGGCTTTGGACTATCCTTTTCACCACTGAGATATCCTTCATTGCCTTCTTCTACCTGTTGCAAGACAAATGGGTGTACACAAAGAAGCAAGGAGTGATTTTGGGTGATGAACCAATAAGGCCTAGTGATCAACACATATCTCCAAGTGACACACAAAAGGAATTGATGGTCAAGTCTTGTTGAGGAAGAAAATGAACTAGGGTCTTGATTTTGCTAACAAAGAATTTTTGTTTACTACCCTTGTCATCCCATTTTCTCTTGAGAAGTGCTACATTTCTCAAAATTATTTTTCAAAAATTGGTTTCCAAATGATGTGTCACCATCAGATGAGATTTATTATTTTAGAAAACGTGTCACCAACTTATGGGATAGTGACACATCATTTGGGAACTAACTTTTGGAGAAAAAATTTGAAAAGTGTAACATGTCTCTCCTCTCTGATTTTCTCTACAATGGGCTACTTGGCGTTTATTAGTTAAGAAAACATAAGGAATTGAGTGTTGGGATGGATACATCTTATAAGATGAAGCACAGATGTTTATTGTTTTTCATTTGACTTCATCATTACGTTCAATGAATGATCGAATGTATTGTTCAATAATTTAGGGCAGAAACTTCAACCCGCAACGACGTTCGAAGAATGTTCAAACCCCACATGCGATAAACCGTGAAACCCTAGGTGATGTTCGAACGACACTTACATTCATTCAATTGCCGCCTTCCCTGGCAGAATTTTAATTAAACCGACTTGCTCAATTAAAAAAAAAAAAAATCCCTGTATGCAATTAACTCACTTGGAAGATTAAAGCACAAAAATCAATGATAGACAATCATAATGTCACTATAGTAATCTAATATCATTTATGTCACGGAAAAAGCTGTACATAACCAGTTATTATAGCAATTCCTAATATTATAAAGGGGGGAAGAATTATGAAAGCTCCAATGGTGGCAAAGAAAACTGAATCATTTCTCTGAGACACTTCATCCAGGTATGCTTGTCTTTTGATATTTCTCTTCTGTGAGATGGTTAAGAACTTGGCACTAACCTTCTTTAAATTTTTACCCAAGGGAATGGTGAAATCATCATCTCGGTCTCCAACCAATTGTGCTAGCTGCTCGCGGATTTTACGTCTCCCAGAGCTGCCATCACTCTCATAACCTGAAGATGAGATAAGACCATAAGTAAATCTTAAGTTGAACCTAAGCGATCCTTGTGTAAAGAGAAATGATACACGATCTCCCCTCTTTACGCTCCAAGTACTTATTCTCTAATGTGGTAGTTGCCGCGTCAACTTTCCACTATAACGTTTTTTTAATCCCATTTGTTTATTCTCTTTCTGCAACTGCGACATTAGGGAATAATCATTTGGGAGTATAAAAGAGAGTTCGTGTAGCATTTCTCTCGTGTAAAATGGTTCTCCCCTTTCTCATTGTGTTCCTTTTGTTGAGAGAGAATCAGGGCATGTCTGTTCCAATGTTGGATGAATTCACATACCATCAACAGTTGAGCTTGTGGAAGTGAGTTGTTCCAATAGATCCAGCTGCGTGCGTGAAGAAGATAAAGAAGACCCTTTTAACATAAAAAGCACATCAGCATCAATATCAAATTTTTGCAATTCTAAATTTTAAAGGTTTAAAAGTTGGTATCTTGCATCACTGAACAATATGTAATAACCTTCCAGATAGAATCTGCTACCTTTTGAGGGAAAAGGGACCAGAAAATTTGAGGTAACAGAAGGAGAAAGCATCAAGCAGTCATGGTATATTGTCATCTAACAACTTGAAGATTTGAGCCCAATATATCTTGTTCAGATTATTTGGAAGTTGCTCAAACTTGAAGCAGACATGCATGGCTAATCTTAGCTCTACATTAAGAAGCTGCAGGACCTTACTTGAATTGGAAGAATCTCATCAACATAAATGACTTATAACAGCTTAAGAGTTATTGAATCAAACAACCAAGTAAATTGCACAGAAATCATTGGGGATATGATCTTTGGGCATACATGAAGCTCTTCAATTCTTTCAGAAGAAAAAATAGGCAAGAATTCGTTCATAAAAGCTAGAATCCCAATTATCAAAAACTATTTAGAAGCAGCATGCATAAAAACCACTGCTTGCTTTATTTTTTTCTTCATATATATATATATATATAATCGGAAGAGAAATTTGAGAGTAAAAGCTTTTCCAGACCAATAAGAAGAAGCTGATAAAACAATTTGTCAAAGAATATAACAATTGCTTACCAGAGAAAGAAACAGGGGGATCCTCCTCTGTAACTCTTCGTTCAACTCCCTCTGACTGAGAGAATGCTCTAAAACAAGAAGAGTGGTGAAGCTTGCGGAGGTGCTTGTGTTTTGGGAACAGAAGTGGAGGAGGGGCAGTAGAAGGTTTTGGGAGAAGAGAAGCAGCAACAAAAGTCAAGGCCATGGAATCCTGCGTGAAAGTTGTAGCAAGTGTAAGGTACTGCTTCCCATTGTCCCTGACTCTGAGGCTGTCGTTCGGTTGGTTTTCGGTTTTCAAAACAGATGTTCTGTAATGTTCTACTCACCTCATTTCTTATTTGGCCCAAAAATAGCTCCTCCACACGTTTATTTCCTTAAAACAAGCCAATGGAAGTCGCCCATGTGTAAAATACTTTCTTCTTCTTTTTTTTTTCTTTTTTTGAGGAAAATGCATTAATTCTTATTTTTTTTCTTTCCGGGTCTTTTAGCCATTTCAAATGGTGGTAATTTTAGTTTATAGGTCCAGTTTATATCGTGTTGAATTATAACATGACTAATTTAACTAATTGTGTTGAACGTGTAACACCCAACATTAAGAAGTGTAACAAATAACAAATAATAAAAATTAAAATATTTTTTTAGTTTTAAGGATGGAGGGATTAGTTAATTTAGTGAAGATTAAAAAAATAATTAGTCGGTTAGAGTAGTTAGTTAGTGGTTAAAGTTAGTTAGGAATAAAGAAAATAAATTTAAGGATAAGGTGGTATGGTAAAATGAGATTAGTTTAAGAAAAAAAAAATGTTACGATGTTACAACAATCAAATGAGATGGAAAAATTGGATTTAGCTTAGGCGTCGTAAAAAAAACTACAGCATATGTGTTGTAGTTTTTTCAATGGTCCAAATTTAATGTTGTCTTTCAATATGCAGTCTCCCACACCTAGCACATGGTAGCCTTTATTAAACATATGCATATTGTATATTTTTCAATTAGTTGAAGTTAGTTTGTATAGCTATAAGTCTAAACTATTTACGGTTATTTTCCTTATTCTGTTTTAGCTTAAAGCTCAGCTTGATGCTTAGTATATAAAGCGTACAAGCTTCTCTTTGTACTTACGAGATTGATTAATCAAAAGCATTATCTTTCTCACGTTAACTCTCTCTTGATTCTCTCCTTCCTCTTCCTTCTTTCTTCTTTCTTCTTCTCTTCTTTTTCGTGCTCTGTTCTTCCTCTCGGTATAGACAGAGTAAGCTCTTTCCTTCATATTGAAGGAAACTGACATGGTATCAGAGCCATAATTACAAATTGTGATTCATCTTATTCTCTTTCTTTTCTTTCTTTTGCTGTTTTCTGTAATGGCATCTTCTTCCGATGTTCAATGTGATTTTCAAGCTTCAACAATGGCTGAAAATCATCAACACTTCTCTTCAAATGGTCTGCCAAATTCTTTGACAGATCAACATCAAAATACCTTCAAAGATTCACTTCCAAACAATCGATCAATCGATCCATCCAACCCTCTTTTTGTAAATAATGGTGAAAAATCCAGCTTTACTTCTAGTTAGATCACCATTGACAAAAGAGAACTACAACACATGGAGCAGGTCTATGCTGGTATCTCTGAGTGCCAAGAACAAGATCGGTTTTGTTGATGGTTCAATTTGTAAACCACTAGAACATGATG
This sequence comes from Carpinus fangiana, assembly GCA_006937295.1. Classification (NCBI taxonomy): domain Eukaryota; kingdom Viridiplantae; phylum Streptophyta; class Magnoliopsida; order Fagales; family Betulaceae; genus Carpinus; species Carpinus fangiana. Next base: position 121,328 of record VIBQ01000040.1, on the reverse strand, counting down.
ATCTGGTTCTATCTCGGACTCGGTGTAATGACATGGTGGTGTCATGGATCTTGCATGCAGTTTCAAGTGATATCAGATCAAATATCATCTATATCACTTCTAGCAAGATCATGTGGGAAGACCTAAAGGATAGGTACTCACAGAGGAATGGGCCAAGGATTTTTCTGCTTCAAAAGTCAATTGCAGCAACTTTTCAAGAGAACTCCAATGTAAGTCAGTACTTCACTCATCTTAAGACTCTATGGGAAGAGCTTAATAACTATAGACCTATGTCTATATGCAACTGCTGCAATTGTGGACGTGTGAAATCCGTTCTTGAGCTTCATAGCCAAGAACGAGTATATCAATTCTTGATGGGATTAAATGATTCATTTTCTGCTGTTAGAGCACAGATTCTGTTAACATATCCTCTCCCCCCTTTAAACAAAGTTTTTTCTCTTATTATCCAAGAAGAAAAACAAAGAAAAATAACTGTTAGTTCAATGAGCCATGAATTTGCTGCACTCTTAACCAAATTTGTTTTGAATCCATCTTCTGTTCAAATGAATGAACCTACTGCCCTCATGACTAAATCCATTCCAGGAAGTAGGTTTACGAAGCAAAATTTTAGGAAGCCAATCTATTCTCATTGTTGTCTTTCTGGCCATACAATTGAGAAGTGCTATAAGGTACATGGGTTTCCACCCGGATTCAAGTTTACCAAAATTATACCACCAAACCAATTCTCACCATCTCAGCATTCAGCCAATCAAACTCAGTCATCAAATCAATATTCATCACCTCAGTATTCAACTAACCAAATTCAGTCAGCACATCAGTACTCATCACCTCCTTACTCAGTCAACCAAGTTCAGACTTAACAACCTCATCCACATCATTTCAACAACTCTCATCCGATGAGTAATCCTCCTCAACTTTCTGTGATTTTTGCACAATGCCAACATTTGATGGAAATGTTGAAGCAATTTCCAACTACATCACAACCTGCTAATACCTCTGCAATTGGTAATTCAGGTTATACTTCTACTCTTAATCCTAGATATTCTGTTTTTGTTAACATTGCTGCACATTCAAATCAGAAAAATAATACTTGGATTTTAGACACTGGAGCTACTGATCACATGATCAGTTACTCATCTCTTTTCACCACAATTACTGCCATAGTTTCTACTCATGTAAACCTACCTAATGGTACTAAGGCATCTGTCACACACATTGGCACAATCAAACTATCAGATAATCTTACATTAACTGGAGTTTTGTGTGTACCCTCTTTTAGCTTCAATCTAATTTCAGCTAGCAAACTTCTTAAAAATCTACATTGTTGCCTCATTTTTCTTGCTGGTTATTGTTTCATTCAGAGTTTACATCATTGGAGAACGATTGGGGTTGCTAAAGAAGAAGCTGGATTGTTCTACTTGCTGCCAGAGAATGAGGTTTCACCTAATGCATCAGCTTCTATTCATTCTTTCCATAAACATGTTTCTTTCAATTCAATAAAGGAGCCCTCTTGTGATCTGTGGCATTACAGATTAGGGCACCCTTCTAATTCTAGAATAAGATTGCTTCAATCCATTGTTCTTGCTATATCTTGTAAGCAAAATGAAATTTGTCCAATTTGTCCATTGGCAAAACAGCACAAGTTACCTTTTCCTGTTAGTGTTTCTATTTCAGAATTACCTTTTGATCTACTTCATTGTGATGTATGGGGTCCTATGGCCACTAGTTCAATAAATGGATAAAATTCTTCCTTACCATTGTGGATGATTGCACACGGTTCACATAGGTTCATCTAATGCAACACAAATCACAAACTGCTTCCATAATTCATTCTTTCTCTAATATGATTCAAACTCAATTCAAAACCAAAATCAAATGTATTAGGTCTGACAATAGTTCAGAATTCCACATAAAAGATTTCTTTTCTACTCAAGGTATCATTCATCAATTGAGTTGTGTAGAAACCCCTCAACAAAATGCCATAGTTGAGGGAAAACATCAACATCTTTTAAATGTAGCTAGATCTTTAAGATTCCAATCACATCTCCCTTTACAATTTTGGGCAGATTGCATCCTTTCAGCAACACACATAATCAATAGAATTCCAACTCCTCTTCTTTCAAATAAATCTTCATATCAACTCCTATTTTCTAAAATACCATCTTATTCTCATCTTAAAGTGTTTGGGTGTCTAGCTTATGTTTCAACTTTGTCTAGATATAGAACTAAGTTTGATCCAAGAGTTACCCCATGCATCTTTATTGGTTATCCACATGACATGAAAGGTTATAAATTTTTCAATCTGCAAACACAATCTGTCATCATCTCTAGAAATGCAATTTTTCATGAAACCATTTTTCCTTATGCTTCTCATATCGATCACTCATCTTCTTCTACACCTATCATTGAAAATAATTCTTTCATTTTGCCTGACACAGAATCTTTCAATTCTATTTCACCAACCATACCATCACATCCCATTATTCCATCACAAATACATATTCCATTTGCAGAAACTTCATCTGCATAAACTATATCTATAGATATCTTCTCATCTCATTTTTCAAACAATTCATCTCCTCATTCTACAGAATCCTCATCACCCAATTCTATTCAAAATTCATCTTCTATTTCTGCAGAAACTTCAATTCCTAATCTTAGAAAATCAGATAGGATCAAAAACAAACCAAGTTACTTGCAGGATTATTATTGCAAAATGGCTTCTTCTTGTTTACCCCAATCTACTACGGTTGACAACTCAGGTAAACTTTATCCTTTGTCCTCTTCTCTTTCATATGATAACCTATCATCTCCTTATAAGCATTTCTATTTTTCAATATCTTCTCAACCCGAGCCCAAATTCTATCACCAAGCTATCAAAAATCCCCTTTGGTGTGAAGCCATGAAGGCTGAGATTTCAGCTTTGGAGGAGAATAATACATGGATTGTTACTGACTTACCTCCCAACAAACACCCGATTGGATGTAAATGGGTGTATAAGGTTAAACACAAATCTAATGTGAGTGTTGAGAGATATAAGGCCAGATTCGTGGTCAAAGGATATACTCAGTGTGAAGGGCTGGACTTTCATGAGACTTTCTCACTAGTTGCAAAAATGACCACTGTTAGATGTTTTCTAGCACTTGCAGCAGCCAAGAACTGGTTTTTGCATCAATTGGATGTCAACAATGCATTCTTGCATGGAGATTTGGATGAAAAAGTTTACATGAGCATGCCTCCAGGTTTTGGACCTAAGGGGGACACAAAAGTTTGCAGGCTTACTAAGTCTTTGTATGGCTTAAAGCAAGCATCAAGACAATGGTTTTCAAAGTTCTCAAATACACTAGTTGAACTTGGATTTGTTCAATCATTGGCAGACTATTCTTTGTTCACACGACTTAAGGGTTCCTCTTTCATTGCATTACTTGTCTATGTTGATGATGTTGCTATAGCTAGTAATGATCCAAAGGTAGTGTCCTCTTTTATTACCCTCTTGAATGACAGATTCAAATTAAAAGATTTAGGGCCTTTGAAGTATTTTCTTGGTCTTGAGATTGCTAGGTCTACAGAAGGAATTTTTGTTAACAAAAGAAAATATGCCCTAGAAGTCTTAGAGGATTCAGGTCTTTTGGTTGCCAAACCTATTAAATTTCCTATGGAGCAGAATTTAAAACTTTCAAAGGATGAAGGTGATCTCCTTTCAGATTCTACAAGTTATAGAAGATTGATTGGAAGGCTCCTATACTTGACTATTACTAGACCTAATTTGGCTTTCTCTGTTCAGATTCTAAGTCAATTCATGGACAAGCCTAGACAACCTCACTTAGAGGCTGCTCATCGAGTTTTGAGGTATATTAAACAAGTTCCTACACAAGGCCTTATTTTCTCTGCCAAGTCAAATTTTCACCTTAAGGCTTTTTTAGATTCAGATTGGGCAGGCTGCTTAGACACTCGTAGCTCAATCACTGGTTTTTGTGTTTTTATTGGTGACTCTCTTGTGTCTTGGAAATCTAAGAAACAACAAACTATATCAAGGTCTTCTGCTAAGGCCGAGTATCGAGCATTAGCTTCAACCTGCTGTGAGCTAATGTGGTTGTCTTCTTTACTTAAGGATTTTCGGATTCCTCACCCTCAAGCAGCTATTCTATTTTGTGACAGCCAATCTGCCCTCCATATTGCTGCAAATCCTATTTATCACGAAAGAACAAAACATATTGAGATTGACTGCCACCTTATTAGGGAAAAGATCCAACTTGGACTTATCAGAACTCTTCATGTTACTTCTCAAAACCAGCTAGCTGATATCTTCACTAAGAGCCTTGGTTTCAAAGACTTCCATCGTTTGTTGTCCAAGATGTATATCAAAGACATTTGTCATCCATCTTAAGGGGGACTATTAAACATATGTATATTGTATATTTTTCAATTAGTTGAAGTTAGTTTGTATAGCTGTAAGTCTAAACTGTTTACAGTTATTTTCCTTATTCTGTTTTAGCTTAAAGCTCAGCTTGATGCTTAGTGTATAAAGCATACAAGCTTCTCTTTGTACTTACGAGATTGATTAATCAAAAGCATTATCTTTCTCACGTTAACTCTCTCCTGATTCTCTCCTTCTTCCTCTTCCTTCTTTCTTCTTTCTTCTTCTCTTCTTTTCCTTGCTCTGTTCTTCCTCTCCGTATAGACAGAGTAAGCTCTTTCCTTCATATTAAAGGAAACTTGACATTTGACCTCCTTTCTTCTCATTGTCTCTGAGGCTGTCGTTCTGTTGGTTTTCGGTTTTCGGTTTTCAAAACAAATGTTCTCTAATATTATACCCACCTCATTTTTTATCTCTCCCAAAAATAGCTTCTCCACACGTTTATCCTTACTTAAAGATATATAAAAAGAGGGAATGCCGGTTGTACAATGATTTTTATTTGATAGTGCTTTCCCAACTAGTTTCCTTAAAGCAAGCCAATGAAAGTCGCCCATGTGTAAAATGGTTGTCTTTTTAGGGAAGAAAATGCTTTAATTTTTTATTTTTTCATTTCAACCGTCTCAAATGGTAATTCATGTTCATGAGCCGAGTTAATATCGTAAATAATTATGGGTATATATATTAGTGGACATGAGCACAACTAATTTAATTAATCACGTGAAACATGTAACAACCAACATTAAGAAGTGCAAAAAAATAATAAATAATAATAATTAAAATATTTTAGTTTTAGGGATGGAGGGATTAGTTAATTTAGTGAAGATTAAAAAAATAGTTAGTCGGTTAGAGCTAAAAGTTAGTTAGTGCTTAAAGTTAGTAGATTAGCTACTTAGGAATAAAGAAAATAAATTTAAGGATAAAGGTAGTAAATATAGATTAAGGTTAAAAAAAAAAAAAAAAAAAAAAGAGAGAGAGAGAAGGTGGGGGTAGTACACCGCCATCTCGATTTAACTCTGAAACTTTTTGGTCAAAGTCGACACCTCTCTCATAGCATATCTGTCATCTTGGTGGCATAATCATGAACCAAGGCANGGATGGAGGGATTAGTTAATTTAGTGAAGATTAAAAAAATAGTTAGTCGGTTAGAGCTAAAAGTTAGTTAGTGCTTAAAGTTAGTAGATTAGCTACTTAGGAATAAAGAAAATAAATTTAAGGATAAAGGTAGTAAATATAGATTAAGGTTAAAAAAAAAAAAAGAAAAAAAAAAAAAAAAGAAAACAAGAGAGAGAGAGAAGGTGGGGTAGTACACCGCCATCTCGATTTAACTCTGAAACTTTTTGGTCAAAGTCGACACCTCTCTCGTAGCATATCTGTCATCTTGGTGGCATAATCATGCGCCAAGGCATTCATTAATGGTTCAAGTCTTTTGACAGACATTAGAGCTCAAGCACTCAAAGTCTTATGAACTAGTTGGCACTTAAGTCATTTCATTGATAACTTAGTTTCATCTCTTTTCTAGTCGGAGGTATGCCGCAGACTTCAGTAGTTGAAGTTTCCTAGTGCACCATTACCCCCACCTCACGCAGCAAGCCTATTGCTTTTCCTCCATGGTGATTACTAGGCCTAGGCGTCGGTCGGTAATGTCGGTGTCAGTAAAAAAAAATTTTGTTTCGCCAAAATGTAGGTAAGGTCGGAAATTTCACTGACTTATTCCGTCAAATTTCTTTCCTAACACCGAAAGTCGGTCAGTAAAGTTAGTTCGGTAAAATTGGTTGGTAAAGTCGATCGGTAATATCGGTATATGAAAAAATTGAAAATTATCAGCGAAGTCGGTTGGTCAAGTTGGTTCGGTTAACAAATTTTATTTCGCCTACCGAATTGAATTTGTTAAAAAAAAAAAAAATCGTTCCACTACCACCCATTGGTTAAGCGGTGTTGGTAAAAGTTGGTTGTTAAGTGCTAAAATATCTCTATTTTAGCCCTAACCTCTATAAATAAGCTTGTAAACATAGAAAAACGGATACAAGCTCTAAGAGAAGAATTAACGGCTTTTCAAAGAAGCTTTTTTCAGGTTTATTCTTCCATTTTAATTATTTATTATGAAGATGTTTAGTATCAAACTCATGTGTAACTAAATACTTTAGTAGGGCTAGATTGAAGCTCTAATTATGTTTCTTTAATATTTTAATATTGACGCTTTTATGATAATATGCTTGACTTGATTAATTTATGTTTTATCGAATTTCTTATATGAATGTGTGTTGGCCAACATATGCATGTATTATGAATTTGTTATTTAAGTCAATTTAAATGATTGAGTTCTAGGCTTAATAGAATAACAAAATAATTTCCTCACGAGTTCTTGGGTTAATCAATATGTAAAATCAGGAGTTGACACTCATGTCTTAATTAAGTTCCACGTGTTTGTCGATTTCTATAGATTTATGCTCTCTTAAAGAACAGCTTAGTACAAAAAAAAGAATTAGAGTAGACACTCATGCCCTTAGGTTGGCAAACTTTAAGTATTCATAATATGATTGGAACGCTAACATATTGTTATATTAATTAAGCATGATTAGTGGTGGATATCAAAGCCCTACCTTTATCTTTATTAACTCAAAAATCAATTTTTGTTTTGTTTTAATTACGGAATTAATTTTAAACATAATTTACGGCAATCCTCATGAAAATGATTTTGTACTTGCACCCTATGTCACTGTTTTGATCTTGTGCACTTGCGAATTAAAACGTACCAATTATTATCTATTAATTTAGGTAATATTTGGTACAACATCAGTTGGCTATCGGTCGGTAGGCGGTCGAAAATTGGTAGGGGTGAATTTGCCAGGCCTAGCGATGACCTTACCCTTAGAGTCCACATCCCGCGCCTTCTTGGGCTCAAACGAACCAGAATCCTCCTCTGGTTCAGTCTCTTCCAGAATCCAGAACAATAGGAAGTCCCGACTCCAGGTTNCTCGTGAGCTCGATTTCATTCATAAATGAGTAGATTAAATGATTATTAATTAAGTAAGTAATGTATTTCTTACCATTTATAAATTATAATCACATTAATGTATACAAACTTAAATGACCTTAATGTATCTCTTTAGGGTGTGACAAATAACAATTGACATTATATACAATAATACAAACTTAAATGTTATATTAATTAATTGTATAAAATTAAATTAGTTTAACTTAGTTGTATACTTATAAATTAATAAATTATAATATATATTTATATATGATATGTTTATTATCTACAATATATGATATACATCATATACTAACTTAACTTTAACAAATAACAACTAACAAGTAATAAGTATCAAGTAAAGTATAGAGATAAATTATATCATTACTTGATATGAATATTAAAATTATCTCAAATTTAGTAACTAGGCTCTAAGAATCTAAGCAATTAAAAAACATAGGTGACAATTAGAAAGTTAGTCAACAATGTGCAGTTAATCAATGTACGTTACTCTTTAGGATGTGACAAATGACAATTGACATTATATTCAATAATACAAACTTAAATGTTATATTATATAAGATAAATTATATAATATAATAATTATACTATATAAATTATAAAATTAACACGTAAAGTATATAAATTATCTTTTAAGTTTATAGCGAATATAAGTTTATTTAAATTATAGGAAAAATTAGGCTTGCAAATTAGCCGAGCAGCTCGTGAGCTCGCTCGAGCTCGGCTCGGTTACTGTACAAGCTCGGCTCGACTCGGCTCGGTTACTATACAAGCTCGGCTCGGCTCGGCTCGGTTACTGTACAAGCTCGGCTCGAGCTCGGCTAAACTCGCTCGGCTCGGATCGTTTACAGGCCTAAATGGTTCAAGTCTTTTGACAGACATTAGAGCGCAAGCACTCAAAGTCTTATGAACTAGTTGGCACTTAAGCCATTTCATTGATAACTTAGTTCTATTTCTTTTCTAGTCGGAGGTATGCAGCAGACTTCAGTAGTTGAAGTTTCCTAGTGCACCATTTCCCCCACCTTACGCAGCAAGCCTATTGCTTTTCCTCCATGGTGATGAGTCGGGCTGGGCGTCGGTTGGTAATGTTGGTGTCAGTAAAAAAATTTTGTTTTGCCAAAATGTAAGTAATGTCGGAAATTTCACCGGCTTATTCCGTCAAATTTCTTTCCTAACACCGAAAGTCGGTCAGTAAAGTCAGTTCGGTAAAGTTGGTTGGTAAAGTCGATCGGTAACGTCAGTATATGAAAAAATTGAAAATTATTAGCGAAGTCGATTGGTAAAGTTGGTTCGGTTAACAAATTTTATTTCGCCTACCGAACTGAATTTGTTGAAAAATAAAAAATTGTTCCACCTACCATCCATTGGTTAAGCGGTGTTGGTAAAAGTTGGTTGTTAAGTGCTAAAATATCTCTATTTTAGCCCTAACCTCTATAAATAAGCTTGTAAACATAGAAAAACGGATACAAGCTCTAAGAGAAGAATTAACGGCTCTTTAAAGAAGCTTTTTTCAGGTTTATTCTTCCATTTTTATTATTTATTATGAAGATGTTTAGCATCAAACTCACGTGTAACTAAATATTTTATTAGGGCTAGATTGAAACTCTAATTATGTTTCTTTAATATTTCAATATTGTCGCCTTTGTGATAATCATATTGTGATATTTAACTTAATTAATTTCTGTTTTATCGAATTCCTTATATGAATGTGTTTGGCCAACATATGCATGTATTATGAATTTGTTATTTAAGTCAATTTGGATAATCGAGTTCTTGTTATTTAAGTCAATTTGGATAATCGAGTTCTAGACTTGATAGAATAATAAAAGAATCTCCTCACGGGTTCTTGGGTTAATCAATATGTAAAATCAGGAGTAGATACTTATGCCCTAAGTTCCATGTGTTTGTCAATTTCTATAGATTTATACTTTCTTAAAGAATAGCTCAGTAAAAAAAAAAAAAAAAAAATTAGAGTAGACACTCATGCCCTTAAGTTGGCAAACTTTAAGAATTCATAATATGATTGGAACGTTAACATATTGTTATATTAATTAAGCATGATTAGTTGTGGATATCAAAGCCATACCTTTATCTTTATTAACTCAAAAATCAATCTTTGTTTTGTTTTAATTACGAAATTAATTTTAAACATAATTTACGGCAATCCTCGTAAGAATGATCTTGTACTTGCACCCTATGTTACTGTTTTGATATTGTACACTTGCGAATTAAAACGTACCAATTATTATCTATTAATTTAGGTAGTATTTGGCACAACATCGGTTGGCTATCGGTCGGTAGGCGATCGAAAATTGGTAGGGGTAAATTTGCCAGGCCTAGTGATGACCTAACCCTTGGAGTCCACATCCGGCTCCTTCTTGGGCTCAAACGAACCAGAATCCTCCTCTGGTTCAGTCTCTTCCAGAATCCAGAACAATAGGATGTCCCGACTCCAGGTTCTATTCCTCTATTATCCTTACTTGAAGGTCATGCGAACCTTCCGAGGGCATATTTATTACTATCAAAATAAAGGAGAACAAATAGAAATTGAGATTAAGACATGATGAAGGGGTTAAAGATTACACAAGGAAATTAATCCAAGCAACAGTGAACCAATGCTCTGATATAAATTGAAAATTGTAGTTTAGACCCCAATTTGATTAACTGCAGAATAGTACCACACAAACAACAGTTTAAAAACTTTATCATCACATATATAATCACCAAATTACAATCTGCACAAAATTAAAGGAACATACAGATTTGGTGACCAAGTAAAAACCTATTTGAAGAACTCTTCAAATAATAAAACAAATTTGGGAGCCAGCTAACTCCCAAGACATCTGTATAGAAGACTTAATGTTATAGATTGTTCTACTTACAAAACCTTTATAACTCAAAGACTCAATCCCGTAATCCCAATAAGCGATCTGTTCACTTCCTACTGTAGTGGCTCTAGAACCTCTGAACTTCTTCTATATAGATGACCTGCACGAAAGAGCCTCGTCCACCTCATAACTTTTGTGGCTACAAACTATTCTGTAGTTTGGAAAGCTAAGAATAAACAAGGAGAATGTTTTGATTTGTTTAGACTCAAGAACAATACTAAACTTCTCCAAAACACTTAAGAAAATGCATCTCTGTGCTCTAAAAGTTGTGTGTTATGATCCTTATATAGATAAAAGGAAAAATAGGGTTTTTAGGTCAAAGTCGACTATTTTTAAAACATTGTAGGTTGGGCTCGGTCGATCGACCACTAGGGTTTCAATATTAAAAACACTGAACTACCTCAATTGACTGAGCATTGGCTGAGGGCCTTTGGAATTTGTATTGGGCTTTGATGCATCATCTCTGCCACTAGAGCACTGACCAAGCTCTTGCAAATTTTAATTTTCCATATTTCTTCAACTGCAATTTGATCCCGACTCAACCATAAACCTAATGTTATAACACACATGTTTTAACACTGAATTAGCCAATACTAAAAGCCTAAGAAGAACCGCTAATTATTACCTCATTCAATCACATTGTGATAAGTAGAAGTAGTCAACAAAATCCCTGGCAATAGTCCACCCTCCATATAGCACATACAAAGCACAAAAATTTCCAAAGACGACATTTACATAATCCTCCATCAACCTGTGCAAGTAGAAGGCTACAACCCTTCTAATATAAATCTTATATTTGTGGGAGTAAAACTGACCATAGGGTTTGGTGAGAAAATCTCCATAAGAAACGGCTGATTGATGAACACCAGATAATGACAATTTCTTAAGGACCATATGCAAAATGCAGATCACCACCTCTGCAGTCCATCCACCTTGTTGCCACGAATCTCATATGTCATTTTGATACTTTACACAAATAGGTATGGGCAAAATTGCCAAAAACAAGAAATTTCCCAAGCTCACGCCAAGAATTCCTTGTATTTGAAACCATTTATTTGAGTATCAGCAAGTGTTCTATACCTGTTAACACAAAAATGAAAAAAAGAAAGAAAAAAATGTAACAGAATGAATCAGATCAGATTTGTTTCACTGAGAATGTACTACAATCTCAATACTATACAATACCTGGACTGGAAAGTTCAATAACTGAAGAACATATGTCTATAAGGATGACATAAGTTTTTTAGAGCTTGCATGGATACTTTACTGGGGAAATATCAATAACTATCATCAGTCATCACCAGTAGTCTTTGCAGGAACAAAATCCGTCCTTGAAGTGATGGAACCGAACTCGGTCCCTAACAATTATTTCTCGATTAAATGCTTTCGAAACATGTTTTGTAAACGAATGACAATCTCTACAAACTCTTAAATTCTTTACTATTCGTATAGGTGTTCCTTTTGAAGTTCTTGCCAAACCAAAAGCAATTGCCAACTTCTCGCTATGACATGATGTGGAAGTTTCCAGACACTCTTTGGTAATCAATCCAGCCACAATGATAAAGGACTTCTCTGGCACGTAACCGAGCAGGGTAGCCTGGCAGATTACTTCTCTTAGTTTGCAATAAATTTCATTGGAATCAGGATGTGACTTGTCATCAACAACAAATTTATGAATGTCATTACCAACTTCAATCCAGCTCCAACCCGGTGTGGTCTTTATTCCCTGGCTTTTAATCATTTTTCTCATCTTTAAAACACCATCAGTATTTTTGGCTCCAGCGTATATTGTAGCAAGAAGAACACAGTCCCCGGCATTTGATGCCCTGAGCTGAATTAGATTCCTCATGGCGATTTCTCCTATTTTCACATTTTTGTGAATTTTGCAAGAACCAAGCAAAGTTCTCCATAAAACTGGATCATCTTGTGAAGGAGAGGTCCCTATTATTTCAAGTGCCTTCTCAAGCTTCCCGGCTCGTCCAAACAAATCCACCATGCATCCGTAATGCTTGATTCCAGGCTTCAAGTTGAACTTCGAGCGCATCATGTGGAAATACTCTACACCCTCCTCAACAAATCCTTGGTGACTACATCCACACAATAAACCAAGGAATGTTATGGAATTTGGTTGAACTCCTGCCATCAACATCTGCTTAAAGAAAGAGATTGCTCCATCCCCACGACCGTGCACTCCATACCCAACAATCATTGAGTTCCAAGTAAAAATATCCCGTCTCTGCATGCGATCAAAGACACGGAGAGCATCATCCAAACTTCCACATTTCGCATACATATCTATAAGCGCATTTCCAACAAAAACATTCTCCACAAAGCCCTCTTCAGAAGCAATCCTATGCAAATGAACCCCAATATTCAACGCGCCCACGTGAGCACAAGACGAGAGCAAGCCTACAAGCGTAAACCCATCGAGACCCACATTTTCATTCTTCATCCTATCGTACACCTTCAACGCCTCGTGGTGAAAACCCGCCTGAGAGTAGCAAGAAATCATTGAATTCCAAGAGACCAAGTCTCTCTCAGACATATTATCAAACATCGTTTGGGCAAGTCCAATTAGCCCATTTACCACATACGACCTTACAAGATTGGTACAAACAACAACGTCCCTCTCATACCCACATCGTATTATATTCCCATGAACCTCCCTGCACTTGCTCTCCGCCTTAACTCTCTCGCAGGCCTTCAGAACAAATGAGAAAGTGAATGTGTCGGGACGGGCAACCAAAGCAGAAAGCATGTCATTGTAATAAAAAATGGCTTGGAGAGGAGATGGGCTATTGGCAAAGCCTCTGATAATCGAATTCCAAGCTTCTGTTTGTGGGTTCTCAATGTGGCGGAAGAGAAGCTCAGCGTAGGCCAAGGAGCCAGAGACTGAGACAGCACAGAAGTTGAGGAGTTTGGTGGAAATGGCGGGGTGGTGTTGGAGTCCGTTGGTGATGACGTGTGAATGGATTTTTTGAAGCCTTTTGAGACTGTTGCAGCCTTGCAAGAGTTTTAGGATGGTATCGGATTTGATCATCTCTCTGTTCCAGGTGCCTTTGACCTTTGCAATATTTTGCATATACGAAGATGGCCAATAAATTGCAGAACGAAAGTCTAAATCTTGCTGAGAAAAATAACAAAAAACTTGCTCCTCCTATGGGGCTCCTCCTACAACCTTGGTTCTACCACCAGAAGATCCATGTCTTCTTTCTTCCCTCCCTGCTTCCTACTTTCCATTTCCAGATTTTCTCCTCCTCTTCTCCCCCTTTCCCCCCCTTTTACCTTGAAACTTGAAAGTCTACTTACAAGTCACAAGTTCAGAACAGCTTCCATTTTTTTATTTTTCCTAAATTTAAAGAACTAAAATATATTTTCCTTTATTCTTTTTTTTTTTTTTAAAAAAAAAAAAAATTCATCTTAGTCTCATTCATGAATCAAGAGCAAAGCTCTTACAATACAGGGCAAGCCCTGAAGTATCCGTAGTAAAACTACAAAGATACCAACGTCAAACAAGACGTATTATAATTCAGACTTTTAAAATAGATCCGCTAACCTATGACTAATTAACTAATGAAATACAGATCTGTACCAGACAGAACCAACTAATGCATAGGTAGCAATTATTCTTTGACACTGGGGGCTGAGAATCCCAGGCCAAAATTTATTTCTTGACACTGAGGGCTGAAAACTTCAGGCCAACACTTTATTCATTGACACTGAGGGCTGAGAACCTCAGGCCAATACTTATTCCTTGACACCGATCGCGTGCAAGCAGATCTTGTACACTGAAGGACGCGTTAGAAGCTCGACGCGGTGGGGGCGCTGAAAAAGGTCCGGCAGTGGACGGAGAGTGGCGAAACAGGCGTGGAGAAGATCGGCAGAACTGTAAAAACTAAAAAACACACGAAACAAACAGAGAGAAGCAATACAGGGAAACCCAACAAAAACAAAATACAAAGGAAAATCAAAATAAAATAAAACAAAGGAAATAAAATACAGGGAAACCAAATAAAACATAAAACAAAAAGCAGAACGATCAACCGGAGAAGGCTCGGGCGCAATCTGGCCGGAACACCGCTGAGGAAGGTGACAATGGGAGAATGACGTGATGGGGGCGCGTAAAGGACCTACCTCAGGCGGAGGGCTGTGAAACGCCGAAAGCCGGAAGACCCAAACAAGGCACAAAGACCCCTAAAAACAACTGGAAAAAGAAAGGAAAGCCGAAGAAAACAAAAAAACCAAAGAAAGTGGCGAAGGGGAACCCGGTCGAGGTTAGATCATCAGGTAAATCGCTAGACCCTAGGGGGTGGAGAGACCGCCGTACAAGGAGAAGGCTGGGGAAAAGGAAAAGGAAAGGGAGGGGCACCGGGATTAGGACATCAAGTAAATAATTAGAGCCCAGAACACGTGGGGAGGAGGGAGGGCGAGGCCATCCCTCCTCCCCAGGAGTGACGGCAATCTGGAGGGGTCTGCTAAAACAAAGAAAACCTAGAGAGAAAACCTAGGAAAAAAAACTTTAACTTAATTTTCGTATTTGGTGCTAAATCCTATTTTCCTTTATTCAAATACACTCAAGTGGCTCCACACAATAACTTCCATTATATTTTTCTATATTTAACTTCACTACTTTACCCTAATTTTTTTTTACAAAATCGTAACATAATCCTCAATAGCAAAGAAAGGAGGCTTCGTAATACTTTGGGTAGGAAGCGTACTAATACGTTAGGTAGCATTATAGAATACACAATAATTTAGCATGGTACAGAGGGACTTTTAGGAGTTGATATGCCCACCCTCGACCTCCCCTGAATCCACCCTTGCCGTTAGGATTTTCTATTAAATCCTAAAGAGGGGTGTAAAATTTCTAAAATACCCTTATTTTTTATTAAAAAAACATTTTTTTTTTTAAAACAAAACTCTTGACCCCTAGGTTCACCAGTGGATTTAACCTACCTGTATTGTGACCTATGGGTCATATTATTATTATTATATATTAAAAAAGATGACAGTGGGTGGGTCAGTTGTGAATTGAATTGATTTGTTTTCTTTATCAGGAAGCCGCTAATCAGGTTAGGAGTGAATATGCCTGCAAGAGTAGAGCGGATCGCTAAAAGGAGTGACTTTGATCAGTATACGCTTGGCAATATAAGCTGTTTAACTCCTTCACGCAGCGCTGAGATCTATGAAATAGTCCTATATTTTGGGATCATTGACATTTTACAAGACTATGATATCAGCAAGAAGTTAGAACATGCCTGCAAATCCTTTCAAGCCGACCTTACTTCAATTTAAGCCGTTGATTCGAAGCTCTACTCAAATAGATTTCGGAATTTCATAGGAAGAACCTTCATAGAAGACAGGCGTGGGTCACTTGTGACCCACCCCAAGTGGATCACAAAGTGACCCACGATGAGTCACTTTTTTTTAATATAATAATTATAATAATAATTTTTTATTTATAAAAAAGTTTAAATTTTAAAATTTTAAAAATTTTAGTGGTATAAAGATCTTTTACTCATTCTACCGTTTGATTTAACTGTAACATCTAATGGTAGGAGCCTAATAGGTATTTGAAACTAAATAAAAGTTCGATACACCAAAGTGAGAGACTTTGAAGATTGTGATGGTGTTTGCAAAAGGTGCGTAAGTTCATGGGGGAGTAAGTGCAGTTTTTCCTAATTATAATAATATTTTTTATTTATAAATAAGGGTAAATTTGGAATTTTTAAAAATTTTAGAGTTATAAAAGTCTTTTACTCATTCTACCATTTGATTTAACTGTAATATTTAATAGTATGGGGTATTTGAAACGAAATAAAAGTTCGAGACACTAAAATGAAAGACTTTGAAGAATGGGGGGTTGTTTGCAAAAAGAGCGTAAGTTCATGAGGAGTAAGAAAAGTTTGCTCAAAAAAAAAAAAAAGAAAAAAAAAAAAAAAAAAAGAAACCTATAGAGAAGCTCTTGTGGGTGGTTTTTTTTTTTGTGATTTTTCCTATATTTAGGAAAGGAAAGCGAGTAGCTATTATGAATGCTCTATTCTTTACACGATTAATGCCTACCTCCTTTAGGGCACATTATCTCTCAAAAAAAAACCCTTAACAAACAAATCGTTAAGTTGCCCAAAATAAAGCTCGGGAATTTGCTGTCCCTTTCACCTTTGTGGTGCTTGGGCCCAACAAATTTCTCTTCAAGTTTAGTGATCAAGATAATTAACATTTCAAAAAATTTCAAGCAAGTTACTTGGAATGTGTAACGCCCTTAAAATTAAATAATTAAATTTACTTAACTTAGAGTGTTATCTGTAGTGTCTTCAAATTAATGAACTAGTAATTAGCTTAATTTATCACGTTAAAATAATTATGAGAGTATATTATAGCGGGAATAAATAATATGATGCAACTAATCATATGTTCTTAAATAACATAATGTATCATTAACATAAACTCAGAGCTTCGAAACATACATTATTATCACATTAACAATTAAAATTAATTGAACCTAACAATGTAAGGCATTCGCTCAACATCTTGGCCCCAACAAATTCATCATTCTACAGCCTAGCAACCTACTAAACTGCAAAAAACGAAAATGTTCCATAAGTGAAAGAAAGTAACTATGTAAGCCTACGACTTCGTAAGTAAATTGTAATGTAATGAGCCTCGAGTATTGTTTGATAACCTTCAACTATATCCTCAAAATGATGTGTTATCCTTGTTATTATGCCGTCAAAAATAATGTTTTATTTTGAAAGGGAGTGGTATAATACCAGTGACAAGTCACTTAGAAATAAACGAGTGTTAAAGTTGCCGCCACGAATTTATGTTGGGCCAGTAATCTTTATGTTATCAGGTTTGTTTAGATTACTATTAGTTGCTTAGTGTCCTTGATTTGATGATTAGACATGTTTCTTTGATGAATATTAGACATCTCAGATTTATTTTACATTCTTATGCATTAACTCTGATGATGTTTAGAGGAGCATTTTCCCCAGTTAGTTAAACTGAAGTAATTGCCAATAACCCTACTAAACTGGTCAAGGCTAAATTTGGGAGCATTACCAAACAACCCGTAGAAGGGGAGTTGAATAGGTGTATGTAGATAATACACGAAATTAAAAATTATCAAATATGCAAACATTCACCAAATAGAATTGAAAACAGTAAATCAATAAGACACACATATTTGGTGAGAAAGAGGAAACCCTTTCGAGAACCCTCTAAAAGTAAAACTTCTTTGGGGCAGCCAAACTTAGGAAATCATTATAAAAAAAAAAATTCATATTATAGACACAAGGAAACCTTATTATGGAAAATCGGTCATGAAGTTTAGACGGTTACAACCACCGTTCGAACGTAACTAGGGTTTTATAGAAATCCACGCTGAAATTGAAAAACCCTAATGCGGCAACATCATAATTTCTTTTGAACGCCCTAACTTCTGTTTGGATGAGGCGTCACCCATCTAGAAGGTCTTGCCAACGTGCAATGAATGAAGCTATTGGGTTTCATTATGTACTTCTCCCATTTAGATGAACTAGCTAACTGAGCTCTTTTCCTTTATTATGGAAAATGAAGCTTCAACCGAGTAAAAATTACACTTTTTTGACATTGAATTAGCTAACATAAAAATTAACACAGTTAAATAAATCTCAATCATTGGAGTAGGATGTCAAACGTTCGGGTAAAGGAGGTTTTGATTATTCGAGTGGGATGTTGAACATGTGCATATAGGTGGTCTCGATAGTTTGAGTGCGACATCGAACGTTCAAAAACGAAGAATTGCAAAGGTTTTTAAGGAAATTCAATTTAAGCATTTATTGGAATCCTTTCATATGTTAATTAAAAATATAGGTTTTGATTTATAAAATCGTGATGTTTGAATAAATAAATGTATTTATTTTTCAGGATATTACAAAATGTGAATGGTTCATCGTTGGTCTTTCAGAAATGTTCACTTTCCTTTACTGTGGCGTGGAAGACGTGGCTCTGAATATTATGTCTCCTTTTTGGGTGCAAGTAAGGGCGTTAAGTAAGCGAAGCGTCTCACGAGCAAGGTCGGGTTCGACTCGCATAAGCTCGGCTCGAGCTCAACTCAAATATTAAATGAAGCGTTTCGCGAACACGAATTCTAGCTCGAATATTAAACGAAGCAAGCTCTACTCGACTCGGCTAAGCTCGTGAGCAGCTTTTATAAGGCTCGAATTGGTAGTTGTTCACATAATTGCTCATATTAATATTAAAAATTGATATTTTTTTTCTTCTAATATGCATCTTTTTATAAAATGATGCATATCATCTCTCTTTGAAACCAAATATCTTGCTGTATTGACAAATGCTCCATACTTGGCTAGCCAGACTAAGCAAATACTCATATGCAAGTTGCCTTTTTAAGCTGGAGTACATTATAAATTTTTAAACATTAGAGTTCAAATTAAAAAATACCTCAAACTTTAAGGAAGTAAAATGAATTTTTTCATTTTAGAAAAGTAGGTCTTTTTATTTTGGTGACTTAAAAATGCTCTAAAGGACTAAAAATAAAAAACAGTGGCGCCATATGGAGAAGGACTTGGACCGGACCTTGTAAAATCTCAAAAAAAATTTCTCAAAATTAACCTCAACATTCTTATTTTTTATATCACATCAATCATTTTTTAAATAAAAAAATCACTACAAAACAAAAAATTTCGCTTTTCTATATAAAACATTCTTACTTTTTTTTTTCACATCAATCAAATTTACTACGATATTAATTCACCTCTTTCAGTCCAATCCATTTTCAAACACAGCCTGTAGCAGGCCAATTAACACTGCTCACCACAGCCGCCACAAGACAATCATATCCAGCTGTAATCCAAGTCGTAAAGCTTCAAGAATCAAGATGAAGGCACCACACCTGGAATGACCAAACTAGCCTTCCAATTTGTTCTTCAAAGTGGCTTTCGCTTGGTCTATTTGGGAAAAAAGAACCATTCTTTCTTTTCCATTTAACAGTTTAATCTTACAGTTCACAATCAATAATTAAGAGATAAGCAGCTCCTCCTTTTTCTCAGAAAATGGTTTAACAACATTTCCGTCAGTTGAAGGTATTTCAGTCATTTTACTCTGAGAATCGACGACGTGATAGAAATATGACCGTTGAGGCCTACGGAACCAAGCGTTTTCAAATCATTATTCTATTCAAATAATAATAACAAAAAAAAGCAATAAAATTCGCATAGCACCGAGTCGAATCAGATACCAAGCGAAAGCGACAACCCTTCCAATACAGGAAACCTCTCTCTCCCTCTCTCTCATGCTAAGAAACCCAATAAGAGAAGAAGAAGAAGAAGAGGTGGGTTCATTGGTGGATTAATGGAAAACTGTGGAGCGGATGAGACAGCCAAGGAGATAACAATGGAGGTGGTTCAGCCAGGAGAGGCTCATCCCTACGCTTTCCATGTGTCTGGACCTCGCAATGTGTCCTCTCCTAATTGGAGAGATCTCATCAGTTCTAGTTGGTCAGTACCCATTTCGATTATTTTTTCCACGTCTGTCATTTGTCTACAATTTTTTCTGTTTTGATCCTCTGTTTAACAAGTTCTTGGATTTCTGAGACTGGGTTACTGATATTTGCAAAATGATAGTCACGAATTCCAAAAATGAAGTGATACAGTAGGCTTCTCGAAATCTAACCAGAGTTTTCTGTGGTTTTGAGAATTTTCGCAGAATGGGTTGTCCCGAATTGCAAAACTGTAGAAAGCGGTGCTTCAGATTTTTCAGCTTTGAATGACTAATTTTTAGGAATTTTTGTAGAAACATAGGAATTATCACAAAACACAGGGAAGTAACAGAAATTAGTGGCTGGGTTTTTTGTTTTACGACATGTTTAATCCATATCCATGTCAGGTGCGTTTGTGTCAAAAAGGATTTAGCTTTGGTAAATGTTTTGGTAGAACTTTCCTTATAGAAGTGTTGGTGGATTTTTTACAGAGGCTAGCATTTTGGTATGGAAGCTTGGTTCTGTCATGACATGGCCCCCTGTGATTCGTTAGAATGTAGTCATTTTGAATTTGGTTTGGGGGTTTATTTTTGGTAATTGATTAAATTGGAATAAATATTAGTTGAAGCTCCAATTTAATCCTATGAAGTATCTAGAAAAGTATTTGATTTGTTCGCTCAAATTAGAAATCTTTGCAATTGGATTTGTTTGAAGTGACTTCAATAAAGAGGATTCTGATTTTGAAAAATACCGCAGACTGATTTGAAACCCCATTGCCCATATTTGAATTGACAGCTGGGCTGTGCTTTTTGTTTATTATAGCAGGAATTAGCTTTAGGTTAGTTTAAACTTTGAGATTGGGGCGCATTTTCGATGGCTTTTGTGATTCTTCAATTAATGGCTATCTCCGTTAATTAGGGAATGTTGTCTTGCATGACAATTTTCCATTAATATATTTGTGCAAATTACACCTAGTGTAACTTCAACTTGGTAGTCTCCAAGAGGTAGCTCAATCGGCTGTGAACCACGCCTTATGAAGCGGAGGTCACAAGTTCGAATCCCCCTCTCCCCCTACCCTTGCGTGGACATGTCAAAAAAAAAAAAAAAAAAAAAAACTTCAACTTGGTAAAAGTTGCACCATCCAAAAAAAAAAAAAGTTACACCATCCAATAAATTTTTAGTAAATCAATATTTTATGGAACCCATCAGTTAGAGTAAATGCCTTCATAGGCTTATAATGGAGAACAAATTTGATGACAATCTATGTAATATGGGCTTCATAGATTTTCGTATATTTAAAAAAAAAAAAAAGAGTCTGTAATTTTGAATACCTTAAAGAGAAGATAGTTCTTACTCTTACTCTTCGATCATCTTGAATTTTGGTAAGCATGATGGTTATAGGAAAGGCGTTTAATCCAAAAGTGGATTTAAGAAAATATTATTGTTTAAAATTTTGGAGTCGTGCAAAGGATATACCAGATATCACTTAAACCTAATTCTATATATCCACACAAAGTCAGACATTCACATTTTTATTGTTTACAGTTCTGAAAAAATCATTAGTCAATTTTGGCAAAATATCTTTAATTTGTTACTCCACTAGTAGCTTCTAAGATGGAGGGAAAATATGAAAATTCATGGTCTTACTATCAGTTGCGTTTGGATTAGTGGTTGTAAGACTTATCAATTTTTCCCTCTTTTTCCCTCTTATAATATAGAGTTGGTAGTGCTTCTAATTTGGCAGATTGCCATATGTGGGCCTTTGAAGTCAAGTTAGCCAATTTTTGTAGTCATACAGAGATAATTAACTTGCTGATTATTGCTTATGTATATCATGTTTTAGCCCATACTATGTCCCATGGTCTCTTGGAATCAAGGTGGTGCTATAAATTTCAAAAGCTATGAGGCGCTAATTATTTAGCTCCTCTTCTCTTTGTTCATTCTCTGTCTTAGTCATCCACTGCATTACGGTCCACACTGTGTTTTTGAAGTTTTTTACTTGAGATGAAAAGAGAAAAAAAAAAAAAAAGTTGTAAAAGAAAAGGGTTCAAGAAGAGTAGTTATATATTTTTCTGTTTTTGATATGACACAACCACCATTATTGAGGCGTGGCTGCTGCTGATGACTGGAGGAATATGTACTTAGTTCTGATAGTTTTGGAATAGGAAGAAGACTTTTATGTCAGTCATTTTGGGAGTTTGATGTGTGCGTCAGATCTGAGATGGTGACTTATCTCAAATGTATTTTGTGATTGTTGGTAGTTCTTTTATCTATTTAGGCATCAACTCTATCATCCATTATGATTAACTGTTCACCTTTGCACTGTTATATAGTGTTAGAAAGTTGTAGTTAAAACTGTTTTATTCCTTTGCTTTGTTTGTAATTGGCAAAGGTAAACTGAAAGAAATGCAGACTTTTGGAATGCGTTTGATGAAAAATGCTCTTTCCACTTTATTTATTTTCCTAGTTTTATCATACTAGCAATTCTATTGGAATTTCCATTTTTGTTCCTAGTTATTTTTGTCGAGAACCGTGTAGTGTGTACTTCATTGTGAAAATATTTTCTATTTGATTACCACTGAATGAGTATCTGCATTTTCAACATATAGAAATACCATTGAATTTCTTGTCACCTTATTATGTTTTAGAGCCTATTTGGGATTGCGTTAGAAAGTGAAGCTTCAATTTTAAGCTTTTCTTAAAAGTGTGTTTTGACAATTTTTAAAGTAAAGAAGTCAAATGAGTACTTTTGAAATTTTTTACTAAATATGTCAGCTTTTTGTTTAGCACAGCTTCTAGGCATTAAAAGTACTTTTTACCCTTCCTAACGCAACCTCAAACAGACTCTTAATCAAAAAGTGGATGTGCATTTCTGATGAGTGAGTATTGTGCACAGGAAGGATGCAAATTACAAAAGAACTGTAATTGCCTGTTTCATACAAGCGGTTTACTTGCTTGAACTTGATAGACAAGAGAACAGAACTGAAGAAAATGCTCTTGCTCCAAAGTGGTGGCTGCCTTTCAAGTACAAGCTATCACAAACCTTAATTGATGAAAGAGATGGATCAATATTTGGTGCAATATTAGAATGGGATAGATCTGCAGCATTGGCTGACTTAATACTTATGAGACCTAGTGGTGCTCCAAGGGCTGTTTTAGTACTTAGAGGAACATTGCTCAAAAGCCCGACAATCCGAAGGGACATTGAAGACGACCTCCGCTTTCTGGCTTGGGAGAGCTTGAAGGGCTCTGTCAGGTTTAAAGTAGCTTTGGAGGCACTGAAATCAGTTGCTGATAAGTATGGAAGCAGCAATGTATGTATTGCAGGTCATTCCTTGGGGGCTGGGTTTTCTCTCCAAGTGGGAAAAGCATTAGCCAAAGAAGGAATATATGTTGAAACCCATTTATTCAATCCACCTTCTGTTTCACTAGCTATGAGCTTGAGAAACTTTGGAGAAAAGGCTGGATTTGCTTGGAAGAGATTTAAATCAATGCTTCCCACAAGTAGTGAAACTCCGGTTGTCAGCGATGAGGGCGAAAAGGGTTTTGGTGTAGGATTGAAGAATTGGGTTCCTCAATTATCTGGGTTGAAGAATTCTGGTGTGGGGTTGGGAAAGTGGGTACCTCATTTGTATGTAAACAATAGTGATTATATCTGTTGCTCTTACACTGACCCTGATGGCACAGAAGGAGACAATGCCGGCAAGGAGAATGCAGGCCCTCCTACAAATGGGCTAGTAGCAGCAAAGCTGTTTGTGAAGTCCAAGGGGAGACAGAAGTTTCTTGAGGCTCACGGATTAGAGCAATGGTGGTCTGATGATTTGGAACTTCAACTGGCTGTCCATAATAGCAAGCTTATAAGCAGGCAGCTGAAATCCTTGTATAGCTTACCAGCATCACAACAAGCACAGGGAAACCCATGATGGCAAAGGGTGGCCACTGTCGTTTTTTAAGGAGAAATACTACACGTACTTTCAAATGTTTACTCTCAAGTACTTATTCTTTGATGTGATGAAAATTACCAATAAATTTTGGACGGGTTAATCTGTATGTGATATTTAAATGGTAATTTTTACTACCACGTGAAGAAATAAGCATTTGAGAGAGCATTTGGAAAAATACAGGTAGGATTTCAGCAAATAACTCATTTTCAATCCGGAAAATTCCATGCTACCGTTCGGGGGTGTGAACTTTGTTTGTCCTGATTTATGTTTCACACTGGCTTTTATTGTTTTCTTCTCTCCGTGTTGACCAAATGTTTAGTACTGTTGGATATATAAAAATGCCATTCTTTAATTTGCTTATAACGGCTAAATGCTGATCAAAACATTCAATTGTAACAATGGATGGGATTAGCTTTTATTATTTTTAATTCTTAGTTCATTGTAAATATTGAGTAGGCAAAATCTCTCAAACCATTTAATTTGAAAAACAATGGATGGGATTTTAAGAACATTATAGGGTAAAGTATCCACTAGTCAACGTCGCCCATTCGGCGGTCCACGGCCCAACATTGCCAGCACTCCATAGATCAACCAATGTTGTAATACTCCGACAAAACACCCATTTTAAAAGGTATAAAGATTTTTTACTTTAGTTAATGTTTCCCTAAAACAAAGCCTTAAACCAAGAGCCCTAAATCTCATTCAAATAACCCAAACCCCTGAAGAACTTTTTGAAGCAAAAACTTCAAAAATACCCTCACTGGCCGAACACTCGCCCCGGGACCACACGAGCACTCGCTCTTGGCCAAGGTGTGAGCACTCGCCCAAGGACCACACAAGCACTCACTTGAATAGTGTATTCCTATTGTGCAAAACCCAATCATACACTTGAACCTTTTTACCCGTTGTGTGAACAATACACAAGCGCTCGCTGGCAACTCTGAAAAGCATTTTTAAATCATTATCTACATTTCCAGACTAAGGCACGCCCTAAGCATATAAAGCCTCCATTCGACCTTCAATTGATTGGAGGAGTTTACCATCTATGAAGGTAACCCCTTGTCCATTTTCATAACCCTCATGTTCTTTCTGTTTTCTTAAGTATTTCAAATTCTAGAGATGCCTTGTTAAGGTTAAGTGCCTATTTCTTAAAATGGAGGAAGAAATGTTTTCAAAATGCTTTAAACGCCTCTTTGATTCTTTGTGATTGCATGATAATGTGTTCTCTTATGATGCATGTGTCTATTTAGAACATAGGAAGAGAAATAATAACCCATAGCTTTAGATAGAAGCCTAAGACCCATTTTGAGGGTTTTTGGCCAAACCCTAACTCCTGGCCGAACGCTCACCCAGAGAGCAGGTCACACACCCCATAGCCCCAAAAATGTGGTCCAAATGTTTAGTAGCCCCTTTTCATTAGATGGAACCTTTTAGAGTTTTCTAGTATTGCTTATAACAATGACTCGTGTTTCAGTATAGTAGGGATGCATGATGTCGAATCCTTGAGAATTCAACTTTTCTTAAAAACGTACGATATGTCAATTGATTAAGCACGGGTATGATACGAGTATGTCTACATTTTTGTATAACTTGGTAACTGATTTAATAACTTGCTGATAAGATGCATTGAATAACATGGTACATCGGTACGTGCAGTACAATGACCATGTGGTTACTATATAGACTTGATTTTATGGTTAAATGTGTATGTTACATGAGTCTTGAATTAAATGATTATTCGTGACCGGCGCAACCATGCCTAACGGTTGGTCACTACTGGACGTACATCACAAGTAGTGTGGGCCACCCGAGGTTGGACTTAGTTGGGCTGCTAGTATTGTGGACGGTAGCATATAATGGTCGGCGCACCGGTATTGTATTACAAGTACCTCGGAACAGCGTCAACCTTGCTAAAAAGAGATAATATCTCGGATAGATCATATATGATTGTTATGACCTATATGCATTAGTTTTGCTGCATTAAAATATTTAAACGATTGCCACTGGTAGTACACCACTATTTTATTAACCAAATAATACTTTTATGGTGTATTAGCGGAGACAACACCTCTTTTTAAATGTTTATAAAAAACTGCACGTTTATTTTTGCTTAATAATAATGGATTCATGTCATATCGTGAGGTTTATTTACTAACTTGTTAGACTTATGCGGTTATTACTTTTATAGAAAACCTGTTTTTAGAACTCAAGAGTGGTACGGCTGCCAAAACAGACCTTAAGATCTTCATGCTATTATCAAGTTTGATTATTATTATTGATGGTTGCTCCATGTCTTTAAATTGAAGATTATACTTTGCTCATTATTATTAATAGTTGCTCTATGTCTTTAAATTGAAGATTATACTTGTCCCTTTAATGATCAATAGACTTCTCAGATTTTCACCTTCCTATACATTAACTCTGATCATGCTTAGAGGGGCGGTTCACCATTTAGCCACCAGTTGGTTAAACTATGGTAATTGCTAATAATACTGCCAGATTGGTCAAGGCCAATTTTAAGAGTGTTACAATATAATATCAAAGCATACATTGTCCTCAGAAGTTGTTGTTGGATTCTGAAGGATCATAGGATCTTGTATAATTAATCTCAGGAAGGATTTCTCCCGTTAGGGTGGAAATCCTGTGGAGATCAAGAGAACTTGAAGAACATAGAATACACAATCTCACATAGATTGTAGGATTGTAGGAATGAAGGAATTAATGTTTGTGTTCTCCTGGGACTCTTTATATAGAGTTCCAACATAACTCTTAACCAAGAGTTATGTCTCTTGACCCGTTACCTCCACAGGAAGTCATATTACCTTTCTGTATAAATATACACTATGGTGTGGGGATGACCACACTTATAATAGTGTGATCACCCTATGCACCAACAACTCCCACTTGATCATACTATTATGATCAGTAATAAACCCTAGTTGTACATGTTTACCTTTGGTACCATAAAACATGTCAACTCCTTATCTGCTAACGCTTGCAGACAATAATAAGATCATGACATATTTGATATGTGCACACTTATGTTATTTCATTTGATTGCACCTTTTTACCATATGTGTCTTATTGACAACATACTAGTGGTGACTTTACTTGCTATATAATCTAAGCAATAACATTAATTATCCATAGTTGGGAATGTAGTCCACACCCAAACTACAATTAATAATTTTTACATAGTAACCATATGTAAACTTGTATTGAATCTTTCATTCAATTTCTTATCTCCAAGGTTATCCTTATTTGAGATAATCATTGACACTTCTTTCCGATGATCCACTACACTATCGGTATACAGATATTATACCAAACTTAACATAATGTCTTTGAGTGGACTTTACATTTATGTCAGTTTATAATATCTGTTATTCACAAGTGTCATTCGCTCAAGAAAATTTATTTAATTTTAATGAGGCTAAAGAAACGCATACCATCATTCATTCAGGTGTCTTTGAATCCTTCTGATTATGTTGTTTTAACCATTAGTTGAGCATGATTACCATGGTAGTAATAATTTTGCCCCATGCCAACTCTCATTTGTAAAACCTACAGATTGACGTCAGATCATGACATGGCTACACGTGTGCACGTTTTCGTCATCTTATCTGACTGCATCCTTTACCATATACTTCATTACCGATAGCATATTAAGGATGACTTCATTTCGCTATCTTTCAAACGAACGGCATCAATTCTCCATGGTTGGGAGTATAGTCCACACCCATTCCACAATTGACGACTTCAGCCGTACACAAAACCATGTGTCGACCTGCGCTAAATTTTCGATCAAGTACTTCCTTTAAAGCCATCATTCCTATGGTTTTCCTTGATACACCTTATTAGCGTCTTTTTACACCCTTTGAGCATATATACTACCAAATCTCAACATAATGCATTTATGTGGACTTTACATTTATGTGAGATGTAATATCCGTACCTCATTAGTGTCATCTGCCCTTAACTGACCAATTATTTCCCCATCAGGTAGAAGTGCATAAAATCATTCTTCTAGGCGTCCCCGGATCCTCCCGACTATGCGTCAACCCATGTAGCTCTCACCTAGGTGTTTTTCAATCCCATTGTTGCTACATGCCCTCTGAATTCATCCAGAGGCAACCCTTCGGTCATAGGATCGGCTACCATCTCTATTGATGAAATAAATTTAACCTTTATTTCACCTTTCTCTACTACATCTTGAATATAGTGATAACTTCTATAAATATGTTTGTCTTTGGAGCTATGTGTTCCACTTTTTATTAAAGAGATAACAGACTTATTATCACAAAACACATTTATTGGTCTACTAGGTATACCTAAATTAAATTGTCGACAAAAAATTAAATTCAGACCAAATTACTTACCTTTGTGCTGCATGCAATGTACTAAGCTCCATTGTGAACTCCGTAATGCAACCTTGTTTCTTTCTCAAACCAAGAAACAACCATTCCACCAAATAGGAATATGCATTTACTTGTAAAATTTTTATCGTCTACATAACCTGCAAAACTTGCACTACAAGCAATAAAGTCAAAATCACTTAGCCCAATACACAATTTCATACCTTGATGCCATGCAAATATTACAGTACTTGCTTCACTGCCTGGCAATGTACTCTTATTGGATTGAATTTGAAACATACTTGTCAATCCAACTGCATAACAAATATCATGTCTAGTACTTGTCATAACATACATGAGGATGCCCATAACCTGGGCATAGGGGACACTTTTCATTTATTTGTTATTTACTCCTCATTTCTCAAGCACATAGTCTCTTTGCCATTTGCAGACAAGTGTGCTTAAAACTTTACAATTCTCCAAATTATACCTTTGAACACTTTATCCAGATAGGTTTTGATCCAAAAAACTATAATCTTGAATTTCTATTTCCAGAAATCTTGTACCAAGAACATGAATGTCATTACCCATGTCTTTCATTTCAAATTTGGATCTTGAGAATGCCTTTTATTTCATTCACCATATCTGGACAATTACCAGCTAACAATATACCATTAACATATAATGGCTATGTTGTTAACTTATCTTGGCACC
The DNA here is from genome assembly GCA_006937295.1 of Carpinus fangiana. NCBI lineage: Eukaryota > Viridiplantae > Streptophyta > Magnoliopsida > Fagales > Betulaceae > Carpinus > Carpinus fangiana. The sequence continues at coordinate 92,534 of VIBQ01000040.1, read as the reverse complement.
TCTATGTGTAAACATAGTGATTTAATAGATTCATCGCATATTCTATTTCCAATATAACTTGGTGGAGCTTCAAATACAATTGCCTTTATCTCTTACTCCCATTGTTTCCATCACTAGCATCCACAAGTGATTGATCATTAAACTTTCTTTTACTCCCACTGTTTTGAACATATGTGTCTTGTTCATCTTGTAGTGGAGTATGTTGTAGTTCTTGACATTGAGGATCTACATCTTGTAAAAGTTAGATCCTTTCTATAGGAGTAATTTAGTTGGCATTTTGAAGAAAGATAGAATCCTTACTTTCAATCAATCTTCTATTAGAATAGTAGATTTTGTACCCTCTACCATTCTTTATATATCACAAACCTGCATTCCCAGATTTTGCTATAACTACCATGCTTGCCTCCAAAAGCGTTTTGCATTACATTACTCTGTACTCATATCTTGTGGAGCACTCAAAATCTTGCATTTTTGCTTGGACACATATATCCCGCAAAAATAAATTTAAGCAATATTAGTAGTGCTATTAAATTTTGCCACAAAGACGCACTGTTAATATTTTAAATCAATGTGTCACCTTAGAATATTTAAATATTCTATTGCACATTAAGATTTAAAACTCCCACTAACCATGTATATATACCGGTGAATCTTAGAGAGCATGCTTACATCTATGGGTTCATAATTTCTAAGTTACTTCAAAATAATAATGCTCAACCCAACATTATTGGAGCAGTTAATATTTGTGTCGCATAAAAGACACACAACTTAACTTAGTACCCACATAATTTTCTAAGGCAAAAGTAGTTGTTTAATTTCACGTGTCAATAAATCCTCTTAATCTCTATAAAAATTATAGTACATGCGACCCACACACATCAACAATTTCACTGACAAAATTCTAGAGGTTTAGGTAGCCTTACTTTAACATGCATGGGAACCTGGGTTGAGAACCACTTCACACCATGGCATGGGCTTGTTCATGGATGTGGCCTTCCATTACTTACCGTATGTTAATAAATTAAGCAAGTGATAGTTTTGCATGTGGATTCAATATTGCCTGTTGGTTGAGTCGTTGCATTTTAGACTCAAACGGTGCGTGTTCGAGTCCTACTGATAGCACATTTTCATAAAAAATGTTTTAGTTAAGAAAATATAAAAAAACCGCCTACGTAGTGTTTCGAACCGGTGTAATCTTCCTTGCACTTCTCCTTCGAGAAACCTCGGCCATTAGGCCAGGCGCATCTAGTAGTTAAGTTTAACCAACTAAATTTATAAAGCATCTTCTAATCTGCGCTGTACAATCCAAGTGCCTTCTTTGACTTCTTCACTGACCCAGACAATCTTCTTCAGTGAATCCCGAATGACCATCCTTGCTTGATTCAATGATTCTCCATCGCCGCTCTCACCCCCACACCAGAAGTTAAAAGTTGCGCATGTCCTCAAATCGTTTCATCTATGAATGAAATCTAAAAGAAACCATTTCCGAAAAAGAATGATCTTGCTCATATCCGTTACATCATGCCCATCTTGAATCTAAAACAACCCATTCCATTTTGGAGAATGCATCAATTACGCCAAGCCCATTTTACGAAGAACTCCATAACTTCTTTTTCTTGTCACACGAATTCAGACACCCATTTTAAGGATTTCTATGCGAAATCCGAACCGGTGATCGAGAAATCAATTTCGGACTATCGATCTCACCGAGAGTAAAAATCTTCTCTGAATTCTCTAATGGCATATTAAGAAATTGCGAATTTTCTTGATTCTCTTGATCTTCCACAACCTGGCTCTGATACCACTGTTGGATTCTGAAGGATCATAGGATCTTGTATAATTAATCTCA
>VIBQ01000040.1:0-90190 GCA_006937295.1 Carpinus fangiana | reverse complement strand
TAGGAAAATGCTAGGGGTTCTCCCCGTAGGTTCTCCTAGCGTTCTCCCAGTCTTACGTAAAACATGATTTAAGAAAAAATAAAATTGTAGTACCGTTTTTTTGCCAACCGATTAATTTTTATGAGTTAATAGTTAGGTTCTAATGCTTTAAAACTTGTTTTTGGATTTAAAACTAAAACCTAAGGGTGAAAGGTTAACCCTTTAGGGATGGTATCACCCAAAATGGATTTGATCATCCTAAATTTGGTGCTAATGCCTCAATTTTGGTGCTAATGCCTCACAAATTTGGTGCTAATGCCTCAAATTTGGTGCTAATGCCTAAAAAAACTGGTGTGGATGTCACTACAATTTTATTTTTTCTTAAATCATGTTTTATGTAAGACTGGGAGAACGCTAGGAGAACCTACGGGGAGAACCCCTAGCATTTTCCTATTCTAAAATACCTCCATTTTTTAAATTTTATTCTCATATTTTGTTGTAAAATGTGGTGAAGTGTTTCTCTACGTTTGTTGAGAAACAATTACAAAACTGACAACACTTTGTCATCAATCTTCCCTGTATTAGGGGTGAAATAGCAGTTGTGGTTAGTGGCTAAAACCGCTAACCACTAACCGCCTCCGCTAACCGCTAGTGGTTAACTGGATGCGGTTAACCGCTTTTCTACTAACCACTTTTTATTGGGCTTTTTATTAGTTTTTTTTTTTGGCCGGTTTTGAGCTTACTTTAAACCCTTGTTTTGCTCACTTTAAACATTTTTTCCCTCTTTCATGGCTATTTTAGCATTAAAAATTGTTGATTTAAAGTGAGTATTATATGTTGGACCATTATACCAAAATCTTGTTGGTCACCTTCTACAACATATAACATACGAATAAAATTACAACAAAATTATCGTTTTGGGTTAGGAAGTAATGAATATATAAAAGTACAAAACTATGTCGTTTTGCACTTTTATATTATATAAATAATAAAAATATAAAACCCAATCAAAAGTCAAAGGTGGGGGGAATCGAAATCGGGACTCCTAAGTAAAAGAAGCACACAATAATCATTAGGCTACAATAACTTATTGTTATTTATTATATGAAATATATATAATATAAATATATATTATATTTAAAAAAAAAAGGTGGTTAGCGGTTAACAGTTAGCAGTTAGGCGGTTTTTCAAAATCCACTAACCGCTAACCGCTTTTAGCGGTCAGTGCAGATAGCAATTAGCGGTTAGTGCGGTTAGCGGATGCGGTTAAGCGGTTTTAAATTTCACCCCTACCCTGTATCATGTTGGTCTGTGGCATTTGTTACCTTGTTGGTCAAGGGTTCGAAGGTTGGTAATGAGGAAGAGGAGAAAATACGAAAAGAGGTATTCTAAAGTACCTCCTTTTTATTTTTCTTTTAAGTGCGTTTTTTATTCTTTTCTTTTTTGATTTTTGAATTCATCTTTGGGGGTTTCATCATATATATATATATATTAGAATTGCTTCTCTAGTCCATCTAATTCTTTTATTTATTTTGGTAAACTTTAATCATTGACCAATTTTAGTATAAAAATTCTCCATCCTTAATCAATAGGAGAATGCTAGGTACTTTCCTAGTGTTCTCGTAGTGTCCTCTTAATCTTAGGTGAAAATTATTTTATAAAATCAAGTGAAAAAAATAAGAGCAATTTTCTTTTTTCTTTTTTATAAAGTAGTTTTTATATAAGATCAGGATGACACAATAAGAACACTAGGAGTCAGGAGAGCACCTAGCATTTCTCCGATCAATATTGACATTATATAGACGGTTAAATGTCATATAGCAACCTTAAATCCTGGGAAAGGATCCTCTTCCCCAATTTAGTAGCTTCAATCATGCTTTTTAAGAAATCATCCAAGAACTTTCACTAGTTGGGAAGATTTTGTGAAGGCTAGCTGTTGATCAAACAAGGTTTGGGACATCATGAGCTCAACCCATTCAACCCATTCACCAACCACCTCCTCCAATAGCTGTCAACTGGCCAACCCAGTCCTCCTGCCACTGTTGTCCTTTAGCAATCGTCGTCCACCGACCCCAACCAACCTCTGACCACTGTCGTCCTCCAGTAGGATGTCCTCCAATCACCACCATCTATCAGCAAGCGTTCGAGCACTGCCTCCATCAGCCTTCTACTAGAGCTCATAATCAAATTTTCCTTTGTGTCACAATGGATCTTTTTCGTTTGATCTCACATACATTTTTGCTCTTTTAATTTTCTGCACATGATCATCATCTTCATCAATGGCTCCCAAGGCCAAGCCCATGCTCAGATTTTAGTGTCGTCCGCATCGGATCTAATTTTAACAATATATATACATACATATTCAAATCCTTTTCTTTTCCAGCTCAAGTTTTGGGGGGAGATGTTAGAATATTTCCTATATATTTCCCATGTTAGCATAATTTTACTTTCTTTCTAGATTTATTATTGATTCTCTTCCTTATTTAGTATTGGTTATCTTATTTACCCATGACCTTTTTCCTATAAATAGAAACACCTTTTGTTTTATTTAAGATACATTAAGATATAACCCTAACAATCTTTAGGAGTCTTCTTCTCTTTCTGCTTTCACTTTCTTTCATATGTTCTACTATATATTTCTACATAATATACATTGAGATACAGGTGAGTGTGTGTCAGTGTACTCTGTTTAATATTGCAGCAATACACATTATGGATGTGGTATGTTTCTACAATGATATTTATGTGTTCTGTAATAATTAGTTTTAGGGAAAACTATCTTTTACCCCATGAACTATAACGCCTTAGCACTTTCTCCTCATGAACTGCCAACTATGCTACTTTGCCCCCATTAACTACCATTTTGTGTCCAAAAACTCCTTCTGTCAGTCAAAGCCGTTAACTTAAACAGTCAAAGTGACAATGCATTGTAGTTCATAGGGGTAAAGTGACAATGTGTTGTAATTCATGGGGGCAAAGTGATGCAAAGTGACGGGTTGACCGTTTGAGTTAACAGCTTTGACTAACGTAAAGGGTTTTTGACACAAAATGGTAGTTTATGGGGACAAAGTAGCACAGTTGTCAGTTCATGGGGGAAAGTGCGAACGCGTTGTAGTTCATAAGGGGTAAAGGTAGTTTCTCCTTAGTTTTTAGGGTAAACAAGTAGTAGTATAAAAGAAAAAGGTTGTAGAAAAGTATAACAAATCTAACTATATATACTCACCTGCGATGGAGTCACCTTCCAACTGTTCTCAATGATCTTTGTAATCACTTGTTTTCATCTAGTTTATTATAAGGGGTAATTATCCTTTACCCCCATGAACTACCACTCGATTACCATTTCTCTCCATAAACTACCACCTTTATATTACACTCTCCATGAACTACTATTTCGTTATCAAAACCCCCCATTTCGTTAGTCAAAGCCGTTAAGTCGAACTGTCAACCGTACTGTTCACAACACTATTTACGACACTGTTCACAATTGACAACACTATTTACGACACTATTCATAGGTATTGTTCACCTACTTAACGACTTTGACTAACGGAAGAGGAGTTTTGGTAACGAAATGGTAGTTCATGGGGGGTGTAATGTAAAGTTAGTCGTTCATTGGGGAAAATAGTAATCACATAGTAGTTCATGGAGGGAAATGATAATTATGATGCAGGTAGTTCATGGGGAAAGGATATTCTGAGACTCTGAGACTGGTCCTAAGGTTTTCATACTTCTTTCTCTCCAAACCACATGCACCCTATGGCCATTGCTTTTTCTTTTCTTTTTTTATTTTTTTACCAAAAAAAAAAAAAAAAAACACTTTTATATATAACCCTTTTTACCTTATAGGGCATTTTTAGGAGTTTTGAGGCTAAAAAGTCAAGTGCGATGCAGGTGACTTAATTTCAGTCCAAAGAGACGAAAAAACTTGATGGATGGGCTAAAGTGTCAAGGTTCGATGGCTGGTTGTTCTAAAATAATAGCATGCTCTACATTCCAAACCACCTCATCATCAAGGAAATTCTAAATTTCAAAATGTTCATTCTTCTTCCCATACAAGCGTTTTGCTGTAGACTTTGAAACTTCAACTGTGTCAAAAGAAATTATAATCTCATCATCATGTCATCAGTTACTTTCTTTAGAAACTGCACAACATGACAACTTCCTTGACCCATAAATTTCTTAGTGAAAAATAAACTCAAGGCAAATTAGCACCCCTGAGAATTCAGAAACATGCATGATTCTGTCATACCATTTCAAAGAAACCATGGATCTCAAAGAGCATACAATATTTACATTAATATGAATTTCTATTCTTAGGTACATGAGAAGGAAGAATACATATAACACACACATATATATACATGATCTCATATTAGGCCAGATAACTCATAGTCATATATGCTGACCTCCTGCTCAAACATCTGAGCATAATCATGGTAGAAAGGAAATGGTTCCATTTCTAAAAGCCAGGACTCAAGATCCTGATAAGCTAACATATCCACTTGATCATGATCATGATCAGGAGGGTTAACGGTTGAATGATCTTCTAAAGCAATTTGATGAGAAGAATCATCAGGAGATGCAAAGAAGGATGCTAATTCCATGCTGCTTTCCTCCTTGGTGTGATCTGTGATTGAAACATTCTCAACCACAACACGATGATCATGATCATCAGGTTTAATAGGACGATGATGAGGTGATGAGGAAGTGAGATTGCCAGTGAGTTGTTGAACAAGACTCTTGAAGCTTGAGCTGTCTGTGATGTAGACCTTTGGCCTTAAAACCTGTATCAAGCTGTGGAGTTGCTTCTCATTTCTTGATATTTTTACTGATGATTGACTTATTTTCTTCCCCATGGATTCAAAAGTAGTACAACTGGCGCCTAGGAATCAACCCCCAACCTTCTTTTGCTGTAGCGGAGGATTCAAAGATCTCCTATAAATATATATATATATATCTATTGTTATGAACTTAGATATGTTTGGGTTTGGTGGGAACAGAACAAATCAAAAGACATAAAGATTCTGAAAATGATGTCGATCGATTATGCAGATTAAAAAGCATTATCAATAGGAATCCATATAGACGTACCAATCTCTCTATCTCTCAAGCTATGACCCATCAAGGGAAATTCTGAGGTTTGTATTTACATGGAAGATGTAGACGTTGGTCAATTCAAGAGGATGGTTTTTTCAGTATATATATATATATATATAAGATATAGGATGTAGAAGGAAGGGCACTGAGGGCACGCAGATAATTACTATTCAAATAAATTAAAAAAATGTAACACGATTGCTTCTTTCTGCTTCCTACAGTGACATGCATGTTGACAAGGATAGAATATTTAAAGAAAAGGAGCAGCAAGCTAAAGTGCATGCAATAGCTCTCAATCTATATGTGCATCTCCACCTTGCTATATGGCTTGAGGGTCTGATGTGACGCCTATCATGCCTTTGATTTCATTAATGCTATTTAGTATAGTCATATAATTGTCATATAACTAGACGATGTAACAATAAGAGCCGGTTCTTGGATTAGCACTTAACAAAGAAAAACAAAAACACAAATGTTAATCCAATAGCTAATCTAATTGTCGCGTCATCCAGTTGTATTTACTAAATAAAATTAGGCCTCTAATAGTATTTAGCCTTGTTAGATATATATATATATATATATATGTTTTCCATAACAGGTTGATTATGTATATGTTTTCTTGTGAAAATATTCACCATCTAGGGTTACTTGTAATTACCATACTTATATTTCTTCAACTACCACGTACGGTTTTCGTATAAATATGAACTTCTTTTTCGTAAAAACAAACAAATTAATGAAAATATAATGAATCTTTTGAGACAATTCACAGTGGTCGGGCGTAGGTATACTATAACACCAAACCACCCCGAAATTCCTTATGCCCTTTGTCTCTCTTTGTTTCTACTATAATTCTCGTATTTTATATCCACATCCACAATCCAAAAGCTTATAATTTATTCGTGTCAATCAAACTAAGAATTTTCTCACATTGATATGATATAGGAAGTCATGAATAACTTCCAAGGAAAGAACATTTGTATTTAGTCAAACACACTACACATATATATAGAAAGTCAAATTTTCTCAACTCATATATACCTTAACTCGTGCACATGCCATGATGTCCGAAAATACAGTCAAGACTAGAATTTTATTTGCTGGTTAAATGGATAGTAGCGCACATGATTGCACCTCCCTCTTTGTAGGCTTGCGATTAAACTGCAAAATAAAAATATTACTAGTTAGTTTAATTAATTAATTAGTCTGAAAATGATTTAATTAATTGATTAATTAAGAGATGAGTGTGTCACTGTCACACGAGTAAGGCAGTATGAATCCGGTAGCCGCCATGTTCACGTCTTGTTGTCACATCAAAATCTAGAATTTTGGGGCTGAGCTGTCGATACCCTCTCCTCTCTGTTCCAAATCATAGTGTGCCACGTGGGGCACTATGATTTGGGTGATCTGGAGGCTAAGAACCCTCGATGAATTTGGTCAACCAAAATATGTGATGGTCCCTAATTCGTATGATCAACGAAACAGATGCAAAAAGTCAACTTCTGTTGACCGATGTGAGTGAGTAGAGAAGATTTTCCCATAGATTAATTGTAGCATTATGCTTGATAATTATGTGGGTGGAGATCGGCATAAATTTAAGTAGGGAGAGCAATAGTTGTGTTAAATGGAGTGAGAGCCAACGAGGAGAGAAAGTAGATCAATGCAGTAGAGACGAGGAGGAAAAAGAACGAGGGAGAGGACGAGGTCCAATGGTCCATCCCCTCCTCCTTTGGTGGTGTTTGGTAAAAGAATTGGTTTAGACAATGTAGTTGATGTAAATTGATATGAAAAAAAAAAAAAAGTGAAAAAATTTTGTTTTGTAATGATTTTTTTATTTGAATAATAATAAAAAGTAAATGATGTGATATAAAAAGTGAAAATGTTAGAATGTTTTGATGTTGAATTTTTTTGGGAAATTGAAGTGAATAGTAACAAAGCAAAGCCAACTCTTTTACCAAACAAGCCCAAGAAGAAGACCTTACTCAAAAGAGAAGGTGGAGTTTCTCTCTCTAAAATGTGGAGAGTATTAATATCACCATTTTATATAGCTTATGATGATCTATTTGTTTGCCCAAATATTATTGAGTAATCACTTTGTTATTAAACTTTATGTACCTTGTCCTTGTCCCTAATGGGTAGCTCAATCCAGGGCAGGCTCAATGTATTTGGAAGCTTTAGGCGAAATTTTGAAGTTTGGCCTTATTTTTTTTAAAAAAAATATTTAAATATTAATTAAATAATATTTTTTTTAATATCATTATTATTTTCGTTCACGTTAGTAATATGTTAATTGTTGTTTCATGGCTTCTAAGTTTAGCACTAAGATTTTTTTCAGTTATTAGTTCCTTCATTAGCTAGTTGCATTCTATTACATTATATTAGGGTCATATATATTTGTAACAATAGAGTTAGATATATCAATAATATTTTCATTATCTTATAATTCTTTTGATGAATTTCTTATTCATTTATTAGTTTTTTTACCTAAATTATCTTCAATATTTTGTTTATTGCTAATAAAAAAATTATTTAAAACTCCTCTTTGAGATTCAATCAGTTTTTCTATTTTTGTCTTCTTTTTTTTTTTTTCTCATATTCAGATACATATTTTCTAGTAGACATGTTTGATTAAAAATATTAACAAATTAAACAAACACGATTTAAAAAAAATATTCAGACTATAATAAAATAAATTACAAAAATAGAACAATAAAACCTGATTTTGGCAAAGAAATTATGAGCTGAAAAAACAAAATCAACCAACCAATTGAGCTGAAAAAACAAAACCAACCAAAAAAATTGTCAATAACTCATTCAAAACTCACCAGAAAATCATAAGCACAGAAATAAACATTACAAAAAGAAATCGATTTTTTTATGAATCCCTTCCTCTTTAATACACCTGATTCAAAATATTAACAAATTAAACAAACACAATTTATCAAAAAAAAATTGACTATAATAAAATAAATTATAAAACATGAAATAATAAAACATGATTTGTTAAATGAACAATGGAACAAATTAAACAATAGAACCTAAGCCAGAGAAAAATTTGAGCACGAAGAATGGACGATGAAGATTGAAAGTTTTGGAGAGAAAATCTCATTATACTGATCGTTTTGCCCCTAATATGTAAAACATACTATACAACAAGTCAACCATCATTATTATCTCTACTCTCTAGAGTCTAGAGTTTTGCTTATATCCGTTGTGCGGCAACTTGTACCTATGCCCCTAAATGAATAATATTTTATTCTCATTGTACTTGGAAACTTGGAGTCTTGTGCTTGTGGCCTTGTGCAGTGTGCTCTACAACCAAGAAAGAAACGTGCCTTTGTTGGATGGGTGAGTTTATTATAAATTTTTTTGTTTTGAATTGCTATTATTTTATCATGGGTCTTATTAAATTTGGGCCTTTTTAAATTACTTAATTATTATGATTTAGAGACCTTAAATTTTGATGAAAATTTTTTTTAGGCCTTATTAAATTATTTTTTTTTGCCTTACATTTTTAAAAATTTTTCTTTTAAAAAAAATTGGGCCTCATTAAAATTTTTTTTGGAGCCTTAAATTTTGGGAGCCCTAGGCGCCGGCCTAACTCACCTAGTGGTTGAGCTGTCCCTGGCTCAATTGATCAATCAATTGTGGACCACACCTCATGAAGCGTAGGTCACTAGTTCAAATCTTTCCTCCCTTTTCCCTTGTATAGACATGTAAAAAATAAAAAATAATAAAAATAAAAATAAAAACCTTGGAGGCCGAGCCACCCTGCTAGGCGCCTAAGTTACCCTCAAATCCATCCTTTTTCTTTTCTTTTTTATTCTTTAAATTTTGTTTTACCAAAAAAAAAAAAAAAAGAAGTCTACATACCCCCCTCAAACTACCATCCAATTGACAATGTCCTCTATAACTTTCATTTTGATAATAGCTCTCAAACTACTAAAATATTGTCAAGGTTCCCCCAATAACAACAACAACAAAAAAATCATTTATATTAAGAAATGAAAAAAAGTCTAGTTTTTTTAAAAAATAAAAATAAAAATTTTGTTTAAGAAAAATGGAATATCTTCCATTCGGTCATGGCATAAATGACCCAATTTACACCCACCAACTAGAAGATGACAACTCAGCTTGTTCTAACTTACAAAATGAATTTACCCACACCAGAATATACCACCCTGCTCTTAAAATTTTTCCTTCTTTCTCCCTTCTTCCTTCTCTTTCTCATTCTTTGCCGAACTAGAGAACCAGAGGAAACCCATTGAGGTTGAGGCTTGATTTTTGTTTCTATGGTTCTTCTTCCCCGAAACACACATCAATTTTTTATTTTTATTTTTTCCTCTTCTTCTCTTTCTCTCCCACTCATCTTTTTTTCCTCTTCTTCGCTGGACCAGCGGGCACCAACCAGCAGTCTCGCAACCGAATCTCGCGCCGATCGGCGATAACAATGGTGGAGGAATGATTTTTTCTAATTCTGTTGGCTGAAGCAACGGTGGTGAACCGTCGAAGTTGCCTGGCGGCGTCAGTAGAGCTGGGTGGCTAGTCGGTGCAAAGCTGGGCGGCGTGGGCTTTGCGAGAGGTGGCGGCGTCGCTGCAAGGGAGGGGGCGACGGTCTAGGCATTGGAGTTTGAGAAATTATTTAGGCAGCAAAAGGAAACCTCCATTTTGTGAAACCAAGTTTATTTTGTAAATAAAATAATATGAGGTGGCAGCATATGAGTGAAAGGCAGAAAACATGAGTTTTCTGCCTTCACCATATAGCAGCAGCAATCTAAGAAAAATTGTTTCTTTAAAACAATTATAAAAAAAAAAAAAAAAAACGTTTTTATATAATAAAAATTTCCATTTTTTAAAAAAATAAATGTTCGTTATGATAAAAAAAAATACAAATTTTTGTTCTAAAAATATATAAGAAATATTTCGTTTTTACAAATAATTTTTTTCGAATTTATAGGGATTTTTTTGTGTCATTGAGAAATCTACAAGGATACTTTTATTTTTTTGGTAGGCTTATGGAAGACATTGAGAATATTTTAGTAGTTTGAAAGGAACATTATCACAATTAAAAGTTCGGAAGAAACATTATCAGTAGTTTGAGCGAGATATGTGAATTTTACCAAAAACAAAAATTTAAGACATTTTTTATCTTTTTACTAGCCTTGGAAAAATCATTGTTGCAAGCTAAAATTAGAAATGACATTGTCAATTAGGTAATAATTTAAAGAGTAATATATATGTATAAGATATGAATAACATACTTATTGCTTAATAATTAATATACATATATTTATGTAACCTATTTTTGTTGATATATATATATATATAAACCACCTTAACAAGTTGAATCAAGTTTAGAACACTAGCACACCTTATAGCTTATTTCCTTGCCTATATATATATGGAAAATTAAAAAATAATAAATAAATAAAAACTATAAAAACACACTTGCAACAACCATTGGGTAGCTACAATGCTACCGAATGCGTTCGATATCATTGTAACTGCACATGGCTTACTATATTCCTAAAAAGAGTATATTCTCTATCCTCTTACACACTTCTACTCTCTCTCAAATGCATACCAACTGACATGAAAATAAAAACTATCATTGGATCTAAAATTCAATAGTAATCCATCCAAAATCTAATAGTGATTTTCATTGTCATATAGAGTATGTAACATTACTCTTTTCAATTAACCTATTTATGAGCTGCTGTGAAAAAATGATTTGCAATGGAAAATATAAAGAGAACTGATGCACCAACATCCCACAATCAGAATGTTGGAAGATTTTCTTTTTTATTTAAAAAAGAATGTCCTTATTGTCACTGTTACATGAGATCTGTCAAAAAGTTTCTGTAATAGTATGCTGATAAAAGAAACTGATGTGAAATAGAAACAGGAAACAAATAAAGAATTTTTTTTATATTTTACACAAAAATTAGGGAACATTATGACCACAAATGGAAGGATGACAAGCAGGTGAAACAACGGATACAATAACCAAACTCGAAAAATATTCTAGACTAGATACAAATGAATTCTATGCAGCCATTCTGCGGATCCAGCCATCAAGTATGAACCTACTAAAAATAAAATAAAATACTTGATTAAGAATGGCAAAATAGAATGCAAGTTATGCTGTAAAAGAAATCAAAATAAGAAACAAAACAAAACAAAAAAGGTGGGGGGGGGGGGGGNGGGGGGGCTGAAAATTTGTTTACCTCAAAGTTGCCAGTTGAACCAATATGGTCTTTTGTGAAGCTCGGCAACAATTTCCAACTGCAACATCTAGCCTAAAAGCAAAAACCTGGCGAACACCATTTCTGGTTTGAGAAAGATTTTAAAAGAGGTATACTAAATATCAAGGCTTTTGGGATGCTGGAGTATTCCCGGTCATGGACGATCCTAATCGAAGCATAAGAGGATATACAGGGCTAAACTCCTTCTCTCCTCTGACCCTAACATTTGCAGCATAATCATCCAGAGTTGCCTTGATACCTTTCCAGATCTGATCCTCACCTTGAGAATCTAGCCACAAGGAGTACTGCAGAGGTGTAAGTTTGTTTCTTTGCAGTGGTGACTGCAATGTGTCGGGGCCTCTGGAGTAAAGATGGAGAAGTATTACACTTAGTGGCAAATCTTGAAGAAGAGGAGAATCTCCCAGTTGAGATGTTTCTAAGAAAATAAGGGGTCGGAATGCTCGAAGGGCTCGGTATGGTGCACCAAGTTGCTCCACTGGGAACAAATTCTGACCCACAGCTAACTCCAGCTCAGCCATGTCTCTGGCCATCCTAAGCTTGCCTGATTCTGAAAGGGGTCTAACAAGAGAAGCATGCCTGATAAAGAATATTAGGACCCGTGAAGCCATGTTCCTGACAAGGCGAGTGCATATGGTTTCTGTCCCTACAGCCCTAGCATTTGTTGCGGTAGGCAGCAGCCTAGATAGGAACTCACTACGGAAGTGAAGAATGCACTTCTGCAACTCCTCCATGTAAGGTGATGCGCTGTTGTCCATTGCAGCATCCATACCAAGCGCACCAAACTTTTGGTCATGAATTTGCAAGATACAAGACTCAAGACGTTCAAGCATTGCTTGGAATAAGGATGTCACTGAGTCGCAGGCAACCCCATATACTGCACCTAACGAGGGAGATAACACCTCTGCAGCAATGCTGGGAAGTCCTGTAATCATTGATGATATGCGTGTATGAATTTCTTGTAGATGTTGACATAATGTGAAGTTCTTGAGTTGGGCGGCAGTTGCTGGACCACTTACTTGACGCGCTTCAGGACCAGTGGATATCTGTCAAAATGTATTCATTTATGAACAAAATTCAGACACTATTGAAGTTGACTTATACACAAAAATGTTGTGCATAAGTTTCTAAAATTTAAAATAAGCAGTAAAATTTTCATATATCATTCATGCAAAAAAATATATATATATTAGTCCTATGAGTTTATTTCTCAAAAACATAGGACTATAATATATTATACTTTAGCTGTTAGGTTATAGGTCCTCAGAGCGCCATCATTAATAAAGAAAATGTAATTTAGCTGTTCATTTTGTTTTTGATGCATACACTTAAATATCCTGTCAAACTGCAAAAGCATAAAGCAGCTAAAGTAATTCGCACTTACAGGCAGGCAAATCATAATATCAGGGTCATTTTGCCTTTCCTATATAAACAACTCAGTGAATTCAATTAGCATGATGATAAAAGGCAGAACTTGAGTTGCTAGCACGTGATTTTCAGGTCAACTTCTATAAATTGAAGATGACTATAAGTTCATATGGCAGCAATTAAAGAGCTACAAGATCATAAAATAAGTTCTTTTTTTAATAAAAATAAAAATAAATAAAAAAGGTTGTAAATCAGTAAGACCAAAAAGAAAATGAAACTTGTAATATAAATTTCCAGCATGAACAACCTATTAGTACGCATAGGTACATTATTTTAGCAGGTCTTTTTTATATAAGTAAAAGAATTTTATTGCCAAATAATACAATTTAGTATACAGTAAGTGTACAAGAAAGTCCCATAAAGACTTACAATCTGAAATTCAAACAATCAATGAAATCAAAAAGGAATTAGAATACGAAGCAGTAAGAGCAGACAACCCACCATGCAGTCCTCTCAAAACAGTTTTTAAGAAATAAAACCATACGATCCATCCCTTCAAAAGTCCAACTATTTCCATATTTCCAAGTAGGTCCACGTAAGGCACAACAGAACAGCCATCTAAATATCAACATGATTATGCCAACCATACTTCTTATTTTAACACACAAATCCAAATATTTAGTGGCTCCTATCCTTAATGAATTCCTCAAATGAAAATGAAACATCAGGCATCCTTCTTGTTGGGGAGAGAAACACCAAGGGAATCAACAAAGAGTACATTAATATAAATATTACGACACCACTTCTAGCCCAAAAGCTTAAGCTAATGGACTTGGGTCCACTTATGTATTAACTACTATTTTTCCTTATACTTTATCAATGTGGGATACAAACTTCACAAGTACATGCACAACACTACGCATTAGGAAAACATCTACTTCCATTAGTACTATCTATTTTCCACAAGTAAACAAAAGAACTACCTGGTACTCAGCACGTTGTGCAAGCAGGATCAAAGCCTTGCCAATTTCACGCAAGACAAGAAGGGTCAAATGCCCGTCCAACTGAACAGCTTCAATCTCTTCCTGAATGCGTGATATAATCTTTGAGATCTGTTCTTTGGAGGGAACGCTTCCACGGCTGGACACAGGAAATATGGAATTCACAAGATCCGACAGGCGACTCAAGCAAAGAGCCAAGAATGATGTCTGGAATATTTCAACAGCCGCAACCATTTGATCTCTGCCCTCTGAACTGATAGCTGGTAAAACGCCTTTGACATCAGTATCATGTGAAATTCTTTCAAGAAGGTTCTCTATCATGGAGAAGAGTTTGGGATACCCCATAGTAAATATCTCTTTCACAAAACTTGATGCAGTGAAAGCAGACTTCATTTGGCTTGAAAAAGCCTTCACAATTGCCTCCCAGACTCGATCTGTTAACATGGAATCGCCTTCCTACACAAGTAACAGCTAATCTAAGCAGAAGGAAAGGAATTCATCCTGGAATGATAGAAAATTAATAGCA
Source organism: Carpinus fangiana (assembly GCA_006937295.1). Taxonomy (NCBI): domain Eukaryota; kingdom Viridiplantae; phylum Streptophyta; class Magnoliopsida; order Fagales; family Betulaceae; genus Carpinus; species Carpinus fangiana. The sequence continues at coordinate 75,956 of VIBQ01000040.1, read as the reverse complement.
AGCAAAGAAGGACTACAAGCACATTAACACATTAAGTCAAATTACATTTCTTATGGAAGATCTTACCACAAGTCAAAAAGGAACACATCTCAGGCATGCAAAAGATCAAATCATATATCAGAAACCCAAACCCAAAATAGATAGTACTATTTCAGAAGTTAGTTATAGTTATGGCACATACTGATCACTCCGAAAACGAAAAAATGAACAGAAATGAGAGACTTAAGTACAAAAGACAGTTAATAACTGGTTTGATGTTCAGCAAAGCCAGGAACAAGGTGAATTATCTTTACAGGGAGTTGCCTCTTGATGGATGGGATCTATAGTCCACATAAGACAAAGAGGGACTGTGCTCAGATCATATTACTCTTATGGCCTGAGCATAAGTACAAATCATCAACCTTTTAGGACATAACTTTCCAACAGACGTACAAATCATCAACCTTTTAGGACATAACTTTCCAACAGAAGTACAAATCATCAACCTTTAAGGACATAACTTTCCAACAGAAGTACAAATCATCAACCTTTTTGGACATAACTTTCCAAAAGAAGTACAAATCAAGAACCTGTCCAGGCATCAGACACTGAATCCCAAATAAAGAGAAGACAAAAGACCAAAATTTTCTTGTAATAGCATAGTGAAGCGGCAAGTGGTCAACTGACTCCCTATTTGATTTACACATTCAACACCATTAAACGAGTATACTAACCACTACATGATCTAAATATTGTAGAGAATTTTCACAGATCAATAGATCAACAAACTGAACACGGAAAAATAACCAAACTGATCTGGTAGCAGTACAAAAATATATAATAAACAAAAATGTGTTACGTCAAAAGTTACATCATTGATGGTGTAACAGTACAAATCACCAGTATAACTGTAGTTAGGACTTAGAAATCTTCCAAATATCTAGTAGCTGGTGACTTGGCTCTACTGCACCTTGCTCAAACTACTTTTCTAGTTCCAGACCATATCCAACAATTGTCATGGATCATGCAATTTAGAAGCCTTAATCTTTTGATGTTTTATTCTCATAACTGATCTCTTTTCATTATTCGTCGTCCATTTTCTGCATCCTTTACATGAAACTCTCCTTTCTCACTCCACATAAGAAACATTTTATGATATCTAATTCTTTTTGCTTAGATAAATTTTGAGAGCTGTGGGGCGTAATTCAGATTATTATTTCATGTGTGATTTGTTAATAATTCTTAATGAGATGTGATGAGGGAATAAATAGCATAGATCCCAATTAACAAAAAAGGCACACTCACTAGAAAGGTGTAAAGCTTTAAGAGTCGCCTGCCCTAAGACAGCTATGGCACAGCTGCAAGCCCACCACATGGCAAGCAATCAAGCACTCCACTAGAGACCATCTCCATGGAGCCTCACATTATAGTGTCATCGTCCCTAGAAAACATGTATTCCTATCCAACCCTAAAAACTATTTCCATTACATTTTTCTCTCAAAATACTTTACTAACTTAAGCATTGAAGGCTCCCCCCCTCCAGGCCGGCATCACTCCGGTATACTTTCTCCTTGTGTTGCAGGAGACCATTGTCCAGTCCGGCCATGCGAAAATCTGCTTCAACAAGATGAGTTCCTAATTCAACAATTCAATTTTAAAATATATATATATATTAAAGGAACAAGGTTTTGTGTCATGAATAGATTTTATTTTATTTCAGTTTTGAATTTCTGTGAGAAAGAGATATTATTCGATAGTCTAACTGAATATCATCATGAAACATACTGAAATTGAAAGAGTGATACACTGCTTGTTGGTAAACATGTTTAGACCAGGTTCCAGCATATCCCAATTGAGTTTATATCCATTCCATTTACAGACATACACAATGTCTAAATTGTATAATTCCCCAACCTGGGGGGGTAAATGATACATTTACCATTTTAACCATCTTATTTTAAAAAAGCATGAACCTTGAGATTTATGTACCATGTGAAACTGATACACTCTCATATGAGATTGTAACGTTAATAACATTGCCAATATAATGCCAGACAAAGTTGAAAAAAGACAAGCTAGAGACAGATTCTTAGCTAAAGAGCTTTCTGCAAACTAACCCATAACTGTTACTGAAGAAAAGAAAAAACAGTGGGGAAAAAAAGGAGGGCTTGCAAGAAGCTTAAAACAGAAGTATGGGATATATAAGGTGATAAGTAGGAAGCTCACAGGAATGTAAAGAGAAGCACTGTACAGTGATAGACTTGCAAAACGTAAAAGAAAAATAAGAACAAAAGAAACACTAACAAAATGTGTTTGAAAGCCCTAAAAACAAACAAACAGATATTAATATGCCACAAACTTTTGCTAANCTTATTTCAAATGTTAGTCTTCCTTTTCCGTGGAAGAGCATTTGGCGTACCAAAGCTCCGCCGAGGGTGGCCTTCTTTGTTTGGTCGGCTGCTCTTGGCAAGATTCTCACTTTGGACAACTTGAGGAAGAAAAATATGGTTTTGATCAATAGGTGTGGTATGTGCAAAAAGGATGAGGAGACTATTGATCACTTGCTTCTTCATTGTGAGTGTGCTCAATTCTTATGGAACACCTTCTTTTCTCGTTTTGGCTTGGCTTGGGCTATGCCCCGGGGGGTTGTGAATCTTTTGCAATGTTGGTGGTCGGGGGGTCGCTCTAGAAGTGCTGTGGTTTGGAAAATGGTTCCTCTTTGTATCATGTGGTGCCTATGGTCCGAACGGAATGAGAGATTTTTCGAGGATTCGGAAAGAAGCTTGGACGATCTTTTACATTTCTTTTTCACTACCTTATTCACTTGGGCGGCAGCTTGGCTTGCCCCTCGTGTGATATCTTTTTCTGATTTTCTTCTTCTCTTCTCTAACCCCCATTAGGCGTTCTCTTGTATACTTCCTGTGTACTAGGGTTGCGCCCCTCTGCGCGTTTTCTATATAACATTACTTATCCAAAAAAAAATAAGAGTGGATACAAGGAGGGTACACAACTAATTGTCTAGCACACTTTCACACACTTCACAATGGATATTTATCCTAAATATTTTTTCTTCCTGAATTATAACCTTTTGACACCTTGCACAAAATTTTAAGAAAGCTTCTAGAAGACAGTCCCAAAAGGCTCCTTGAAAAAAATACAGACCAGCAGCCTATATTTAACACTAATTCCTGCAAATCCAAATGTTAATTAATACCAAGAATGAACTAGTGCCAAGAAATTTGTCATGCCTAAGATTCCTTCAAACTGTCAAAACATCTACTAGCCCCGCATTATTCTCCTTTACATGAAGAACCTGAGAGTTGATGTAAAGAAAGACAGCTCTTCAATGAGTTCCAAAAAGGAAGAGCACACTGAATGGACTTAGACCCCATTGCCAAAGACACTAATTCTAGTATCTTCTCTTTTACCATATTTACTTCCACATCCTTGACCTAATTAGGATGAGCAACTAGCGGACCAGCAGTTATACGCTATTTGATGTGTTAAAACATATACTGCCATTATGCAGTAGCTGCAAGAAGGAAGATAGCAGATGGCCATCAATTAGCAACACACAAACATCTTCCAGCTTCGTCTTTCCGAAGAGTAATCAGGGGCAGAGCCACATACGTTTGAGTGGGGGCAATTGCCACCACTGAAATATTAGAAAAACCTACATTAGTTAAAAAATTTAGAAAAGTTTGGGTATTTATCTAATTGTACTCACTAAGATAAGATATCAAGTTAAGAATTTTTTATTTACATAAAACTTAATATTGTAATTAATTGAAGAGTCCAATAACTTTCTTTTCATTTTTTTTTCCTCCAATTAATCAAACTATACAATCAATGGAATAGTTTTTCAAAAACTTGTAGTTGAATTGAGTCAAGTGCTTGATTTTTATATGCAATCGGAGTTGTTCCGTAGTTTAGGATTAAAATTATTTTTGTGGTATGATAAAGTGGAATTGATTTCTTAGAATATTTCTTATACGGTAATTTATAGTTAAATTAATTTCTTAGCTGAAAATATGCATTAGATCATAAATTTCACATATGAGTCAAACTAACTTTGCAACATTACTCTATCATGCTTCCAAATATCTAAACTCACTAACTCAATTATAGAGTATTGTTTATTTATTTTATTTTTTTTAAATGATATTTGAGAAACAATTATGGTGTTACCATAATAACAATTTTTAATCATATCTTTTGAAGATTTCTTAATTACCCCCACTCAAATTAAATCCTGCTCTACCACTGAGAGTACTTAACGCCTTCACAGCTAGCAAGCCAAACAAAACTAAAGAGAAAGGAGAAATATACAGACAAACAAACACACACAACCACCTTCCCCTGAACTGATTTCACCCTGGAAAGAGTCTGACTTAATGCCTTGTCAATAAGTCCAACTAATGAAAGATAACGGATCCCTTTGCATAATGCCACTAGAACTCTAAAGGATTCCAACAACATGTCACTTATCAAGCCCAAAAAGGGAAGAAGAAAAAAAAGGAAATATACAACACTTAATTCACTCGCCTCACCTCATCCTAAGCCACACCGTGCCTATTATGTATGCAGAACAATATGGATCAACTTTCAAAATTAACAAAAGACCATGCTACACTTTTAGGAATTTATGAACTATTTAGCATTGAAGATATCACATTGAACTTGCATTGCCAAAGAAGCCACTGGGGAGACCACCTCAGTCAAAACCAATTAGTAGTTTGTTGAGAATTCCCGTAGCTAAAATTTTATAAACACCACTAACTGCCAAACCAAAAAGAAAGCAAACTCAGGGTCTCCTTTACTCTTATCTCATTAGCACAATAAAATACTTCCACTACCATAAATCTTTCCTGACAACTCTGCAACCATTTCCTGAATTTCTGAAATCCCATTCAACCTGGAAGCTTTATCCCTATGAACTGAATCCCTTACTCAGCAGATCAACACTCCAATCATTTAAAAAACAAAAAAAAGTTTGCTTAAACTTTGTGACTCAGTAACTGTGTAGACTGCAATGACATTGAAAATATAAGACGGCATTGACCAATTGAAACTACAGAATTTAATTATCCCCAAAGAAAACTGATCCTAGCAGAAAAAAAGAAGAAATATAGGAATTTTATTCTCAGTTTCTTCTCGTTTCCTGGCATTACTCAGAATATAAGCAAAACAAACAGGCAAAAACAGAACCCAATTAACCAAATGTACCCACAAAAAATTCGCAATCCCCTCTCACCTGAAGAACCTCATCAAGCAGCAAAACGTGCGTAAAGGGATCTCGTTTCTTGGACAAGACCCTCTGCAAGTGCCAGACCGCCACCACGATGGAATGCAACTGATCCATGCAACTGCCCATCCTCTGCCACAACGCCTCTCTCGCCTTCGCCCCTCCGCCTATCTGCGGCGTCCCGCTCCCCCTCACTCCTCCAGGCCCGAACGCCACGCCCGAGCCCGCCGTGATCGCCTTCATATCCAATGCCGCGCCGATGCTCTTCACCGCCATCCCCTTGTATCTATTCACCAACTGCTCGACGGTCCCTCTCAGCTCGCCCAAGTTGTAGAAAACCTGCAAGCCGGTCCCCACCTCGGCTTGGTTCAAGCCCTCCATCCCTCTTTCCAGTACCTTCATCGCTTCGGATCGGAGTTTTTCCCCGGCCTCCTTGACGAATCGGAGCTCCTCGTCGACGACGTGGATGCCGGAGAGGTCATATTCCTGGCAAAGGGTCAAGATCTCGGCGTGGAGCTGGGCGGCCTTGGCGAGATCGAGCTTTTCGGGGTCGTGGAGGGGGGCGAGGTCCCGGAGCTTGCGGGAGAGGCGGAGGGCGCGGACGGAATGGTTGAGAAGGTTGGAGGCGGAGTGGAGGTTGGAGAGCTGGAGGGTTTTGGAGCGGATGGAGCGGAAAGGATCGGAGAGGTCGGAGCGGGCCTTGCGGAGGGAGGAGTGGAGGGAGGAGACGGAGGAGCGGAGGGTGGAGAGGGCGAGCTCGGCGTGGTGGAGGGACGAGAGCTGGGAGAGGAGGTCGTCGTGGCGGGAAAGGACCTCGTGGCGAAGCTGGGAGTCGAGGAGGCGGATGGCTGCGTGGAGCTTCTCAGCAGTGGAGGCAGGCGAGCCGGAGGAGAGAGCGGCGGAGGAGAAGGAGGTGGTGGAGAAGGAAGCAGAGAGGAAGGCGGAGAGGATGGGGTCGGAGGAGATGGAGTCAAGAGCGGATGTGGCGGTGGTGGTGGGGTTGTTGAGGGTGGAGAGGAGTTGGAGAGGGGAAGGGGATTTTTGGAGTGGCGATGCGGGTGACGCCATTTCGTGTGTTGTTTTCGGTTTGAGAAATGCTTGTGATTTCTTTCTTTTTATTGGGATTTGGGACACAGGAGAGGAGATGAGAGGGGAGATCTTGACTCTAGAGCACACCAGTCTAAGACTCGGTTAGTTGGTTTCTTCTACTGCTGTCTGCTCTGCTCTCTTCTTTTCCTACTCTTTATTCCTTCAATTTTAAATTTTTTTAATTTAACTCTTTCAATTTGATAAGGAGAGTAAATTGAATTAAATTGAAAGTTAAAAGAGTTGAATTAAAAAATTTTAAAATTTGGAGAGTCTTTTTAAAACGCACGATACGATACTTTAGAAGTCTAAAGTTCATTTTTAATATTTTCATAGCGTTCTTTTTTTTTCTTTTTTCTTTTTTTATTTTTTTGGTCAAATGTTATTGTCATGCCACAATGTAACAATATAGTAGTTAATCTTTTTGGTTTTCCTTTAATAATTGCTTATGGAAACAATTTATGGAATATCTATTACACGTATACCAATCCAGAGTGCCACTGTATGTATGTTAGATGGGTCCTGATAAAAGAATTTCTATGTTAGTTTGTATGATAATTTTGTGAAATGGGAATACAGAATGCATTTAGCTGTAAAAGGACCCTTTGCTGAAGAAGAGGCCATTACGAAGAGAGCCTTTAAAAGTAGTGTCAACAGTGCATTTACCATTGCAATTTTGCATTATAAAAATGTGATTTTAAACTAAAATTGAAAAAAAAAAACAAAAAATGTATAGGAGTGTGTATTTTAAAAATTGCAATTTGAAACTATGAAAAATATATGTTTTCAAATCGCAAGTAAGGGGGAGTGTTTTTAAAAATGCACTATTTTAAATGATAAATTGCGATTTTAAAGGTCAAACTATAATTTTATCAAATGTTCAACTGCATTTTAAAAATTTTATTTTTCAAATCACACATTTCAAAAATCGTTATTTTTAAATCGCAATCTCAAACTGAACTTAAACTCATTTTGTAGTTAATTGTTGGAGAATGCATATGTAGTGGCATAATTGATTTACCTTGAATGCTATCTCTGGATGAGTTAGTGTCACGGTGCATTGTCTGGGCGTACACCGTTTTGTTTGGTCGATTCGCCAAAAAAGTCGAATCTTCATGCTACTAAGAATAGGTATGCAAATCTAAAAATTCAAATTCTCATGCCCAAGAAGAACATGCAAAGAACAGTTGCTATTTGAAATTAAATTGCAAAAACGAAAAACACTTATTTGGATATCAACAACCACACCTAGCTTTGGAAAAAAAAAAATATTTTTTCTTCTTCTTTCTCCAGAAACATACATGACATATCTCATGAATAACCTGACATGTAGATCTTCTTATCAATAACTAACAATAACTAAGAAAGTGTGGACTTACTTGACTCTTTAAATCTTAAACTTTTGTTTTTTGTGAGTTAACATGAAAACTATTAACTGTCAGAGTTTTTATGAAAAATTAATTATCAAGGGAATTTGATGAGTGATTTGAAAGCATATATTCTTCTTTATATATAGGCTTAGCATTCTAGCAGATGTGGAGATTTCAACCAAGAGGGATAAGGGTAGAAAAAGAAACTCTTAGTTATACTAGAAGTAGTGAAAGACTAAGGTTGACCCTTAGCCTCCATTACATCATGAAGTGACACATGGGTTAGGGATTTATTTCCCTGGTCACATGCACCTCCCAATTGGGATATGGGCCCTAGGTTTTATCATAGCCCACTCTTTTAAAGACCAACACATAGGACCAAGGAATTTTCCACGGCCTTATGCATTCCTAGTGTTTCTTGGACCTTTGGGTTTCATCTCAAGCCCACTTCTCACATATGTACATTTCTGCACTATACCTTTTTAGCCCATGTTTTAAATAAATAAAACAAATAGCCCAATAAATAAGAAAACTTAACTTTGCTTAAATTACATCAGCTTGGTGAGGGACCTAAAGGAAAAATAATTATTGGCTTAAATATGCTAATATGCTCGTAATCATGTCTCCCTCACATTTGTGACGTAACAATATTTTAATAATAATTAATTCCACTAAATAATTGTGACTACACTCTAATAAATATTTTTTATTGAACAATTAATCCCTTTGACTTATTTAAAATTGACTGATGATTCAATTAATTCTCTACCCCTTTATCCCTAAGTTACTGATTTTATGTTATTCTCATACTTGTGAAAACATAGTATATATCTAGGTGTGCCAACCAAAATGCCTTAACCGGAGACTTTGAGAGTAATGTCTGTAAAATTTATCTCAAAAGAAAACTTCTTGTCTCTTTGTCATCTAACAAATGATTTAGATTCCTTCTTGGAAAAGGCTTTCCCACAATGCTACATGCGATTACCCAATATATTGAAATTATTTTAACCAATGATAGGTCTCACTCTTTGACATATCAAAGTAACCTACATGTAACATCTGAGTCTACAATTCCTTAAGAATTTAGAATCAAAGTCTTAAGTAGTCTTTAAGGAGTTATTATATTTCCTTATAGACGGTATCCTTGTGGAAAGATAACTCATTAGTCCGTTCAGTGCCTTAAGGTTTCAGTACCTACACATTAATTTGAAGTCTTTGCTTCACTTTAGGTAGATTACCATGATTTGATGTGTAACAGTCTTATTCAAAATGGAATACTCAATTCCATTTACCAACTAAGAATATTATATATTTAGGACACAAGGATTATGAACTAAGACCTTGTGTGATAACCACGTTACTCACACTCATAGCCAGATTCAATGTTATTGTAGGACCTTTCATATGCATAATAAATATGATGAACTTTATGCAATGGCAGAGCAAGGAATTTGGGTCAGGGGGGTCAAGAATTTTTTGATATATAAAGATGATCAAAAATTAATTAAAAATAATAAAAATTACAAATAAATAAATAATTTAGTAGAATTTAATTATTGTGTAAAACTGTAACTACCCCGATGGGCAAATCAATTAACTAGTTATTAACTTCATGGTTCGTCTCTTAGCTCTATCCCTCACGCGACAAGACTCAGGGATTTCACCCTCTCATAAACGAGAGACCTCAGTTGAAGACTTTCTAAAACTATAGAAAATAGTAATTAAACAATCACACAAGTATGCACCAAAGTAAACATAATACCTCATAACATAGAATAGTCATCAAAGTGTACTTGTAATCAGACCTTCATCAAAATAAGGGTTACAAACCATAACATCATTGTCTTAACAAAAGTTCAACAGATCAAGTCATAAGCTTAAGTATGGCTAACAAGATTAAAATCTTGATCATATCAACACGAGTGGTTCCTCCGTTATCCCACATAAACTTCAACCACACCAGGTCCATGTCCTTAAAAATGACCTAAATCAAATCATGTGCAATCACCCAGTCTGCTCCGACGGCATCCTCATTTAAGATAACTAAACTGCGCAAATATTCATAATGAAGGGGAAAAACATAAAATAACGGAGTAAGTCTAAAGACTTAGAGCCTGTTTGGGATTACGGTGGAAAATAAAGCTTTTGGATATAAAGCTTTTGTCTGTGAGCTTTTGTTAAAAGTGCTGTTACTGAAAAGTCATTACATGTTTGGTAACTGCATGCCATAAGTGCTTTTTTAATGTTACTGATGTTTAGCAACAAAACTAAAAAAATACTTTTAGTTGCAAAAAATGACATATAAGGACACGTAATGATTTTTTTTAGTATAGTCTAAAAAAAAAACATATGTGATACCAAATATATGTCATTTTACGTGAAATTATTACATGTTGGTAATGACAATAAAGGCCTAAGGTTGGTAATGATTTTTTTTTTTTCCATTTTATACCAACATTTTTATATAAAAATGGTTAATGTTAGCTTTCACAAATCCAAATTATTTTGCAATATTTTATGTAACAAAACGTCAACATTTTCTTTCTTTTGTACTTATATGTAATAAAAAGTTATGTCAATCATTTTCTTTCTTTCATTTTTAAAGTATTTAACACACTTTTTAATACTACAACACTTCAAAGTATTTAACATATAAAAAGAATAATATTTAAGGAGATCTTTTTTTATTCCATATTATTCATCATTGTTGTTACCGTGCACAACAATGATGAATAATATGGAATCAAAAAAGAGAAAGAAATCAAAAGAGAGTTGAGACACAGATTTAACATGGTTCGACAATTTGCCTACGTCCACAGGAGAGTGCGGCTATCTATTTCTATTCAATGATTTAGGGTTACAACATAATATATTTATAGGCAAACCCTAATTATAAGTATTTTGGAAAACTCCAAAATACCCCCTCATAACTTATTTGTTCCCTAGGCCCACATAAACTAATTACACCCCATGGGCCTTTAATAGAATATGAGCCACTTGTTCCAACAATCTCCACCTTGGCAAGTATTCACCTCTTTGAAGATAATCAAGTATTGGGCCTCCACCTGGAACTGATAAGTTTGGGGCTGCCGCCTCCTCTCCTTTCTAGCACCTGGAGACATTTGTCAAGTCCAAACAATGCTTGAACTTGTCTGCGGTAATAGGCTTCGTCAACATGTCCGCTGCATTCTCAGAAGTGTGAATCTTCTCAAGTAACGATTCACCTGTAGCAACCAATTCCCTATTCTTGTGAAACCTCACATCAATGTGCTTGGTTCTCGCATGATACACCTAGTTCTTTGCCAAGTAAATGGCACTTTGACTGTCACAATACAACGGAACTCCAACTTGCTGAATACCCAGCTCCCTGACTAACTCTATAAGCCACAAAGCTTCCTTTGCAACCTCAACCGCCGCCATGTACTCCGCCTCAGTTGTGGACATCGCAACCGTGGACTGGATCATAGACCTCCAACATATAGGTCCTCCTGTAAGAGTGAACATAACCCGTGGTCGATCTCCTGTCATCCAAGTCCCCTGCATAATCTGCATCTACATATCCCACAACTCACAAATCACTCTTTTGTTTGACAAAAGTGATACCGTAGTCTGTAGTACCTTTCAAGTATCTGAAAATCCACTTAACTGCATCCCAGTGTTGTTTCCCCGAATTTGCCATGTACTTGCTCACCACGCTCACTGCATGAGCCAAATCTAGCCTGGTACATACCATAGCATACATCAGACACCCTACTACACTGGCATATGAGACCTTTGACATGTCTTCAATTTCTTCAACTGCCTTTGGACATTGTGAGGTAGACAAGCGAAAATGATTCGCCAAAGGTGTACTTACCGGTTTTGCATTCTCCATGCTAAACCTCTCCAACACCTTCTTCACATAACAGCTTGAGATAACCACAATCTCTTGGTATCTCTGTCCCTGCGAATCTCTATCCTAAGAATCTTCTTGGCTGTGTCCAAATCCTTCATGTCAAATTCTCTACTCAACAAAACCTTCAGTTTGTTGACTTTCACTATACTTTTTGCTGCAATAAGCATATCATCCACATACAGTAACAGAAAAATAAATGAGCCATCATCAAGGCTCCTCACATACACACATCTCCTGTAGCCAATTTTGATCATATAGGAGTCAAATCGCTTATACCATTGCCTTGGAGAATGCTTCAGCCCATAAAGTGACTTCTTCAATTTACAGACCAAGTGCTCTTGTCTAGGTTAACTGAACCCTTCTAGCTGCTCCATGTAAATCTGCTCCTCCAAATCACCATGAAGAAAAGCTGTCTTCACATCCATTTGCTCCAAAGCTATGACATAATGGGCTACCAATGTCAATAATGCTCTGATGGAAGTATGTCTGACCACTGAAAAAAATATTTCTTCATAATCAACCCCTTTCTGCTGTGAATAACCCTTTGCTACTAGGCGAGCCTTGAGCTTTTCTCCCCCTTTTTCTGACATTGCTTCCTTTTTCTTGAACACCCATTTGCACCCTATCTTCCTCTTCCTCTCTAGGAGCTTCACCAAATCCCATGTCTGGTTTTTATGCAAAGACTCGATTTCTTCTGCCATAGCACCCATCCATTTGCTCTTCTCTTGGCTATTGATAGCCTCTTGAAAAGTAGTAGGATCTCTGTTACTAATAACAAGAGCATAAGAAACTATGTCTTCAAAACCATACCTGATTGGTGGCTTGATAGTACGTCTAGGTCTGTCTGTGGCTATACTGTGATGTTGTTCAATTCTTGAAGTAGAAGTCTCTGTACCTTGAGAAGTGTTCTCCTGCACAGGAGTCTCTAACTCCACTTGCACCATCTACTTATCACTGCTACTGCTTTCTGGCTTCTGTTGCTCTTTACCCTGAGTACTCTTCAACATGGAATTTTTGTCAAATACCACGTCTTTACTGATCATCACCTTGTTTGCCGTCGGATCCCAAAACTAGTAACCTTTAACCCATTTCCCATATCCGAGAAAGACACACTGTCTAGACTTTGGATCAAGTTTTGATTGTTCTTCACTAGGTATGTGCACATAGGCTGGACAACCAAATACTCTCAAACCAGAGTAATCTACCTCATTACCTGTCCACACCTCCTCTACAACTTTCCCATCTAGTGCTGCCATCGGTGACCTGTTTAAGTAGCATGCCATACTCACTGTGTCTGCCCAAAAAATCTTTGCAAGTCCAGCATTCAACCTAAGACATCGTGCTTTCTCTGCAATCGACCTATTCATCCTTTCCGCCACACCATTTTGTTGTGGTGTCTTGCGTACTGTGAAATGTCTATTTATACCATGTTGCTCATAAAAATCCCTGAACTCATCGTTTGTGTACTTAGTGCCATTATCTGTCCTGAGGCACTTAACCTTCTTCTCAGTCTGGTTCTCCACTTCAGCTTTCCACAACTTAAACTTGGCAAACATTTCTGATTTGTGTCGCATGAAGTAAACCTAAACCTTTCTAGAAAAGTCATCAATAAAGATGACAAAATACATATGTCCTCCCCGTGACATTGTTCTCACTGGTCCCCATACATCAGAATGAACATAGTCCATAATGCCCTCTGTCTTGTGTGTGGCTGTCTTGAATTGTACCCGATTCTGCTTCCCCAGAACACAAAACTTATAAAAATCAAGTTCGTACTTCTTAACACCCTTCAATAGATTTTTCTTAAGAAGCTCTAACATGCCCCGCTCACTCATATAACCCAACCGCATATGCCACAAGATAGTACAATTAGATTTAGACTCCACATAGGCAATTCCACCTACAACTGTACTTCCTAACAGTTTATAGGTATTCTTTAAATTTATCTGTCCCTTCATCACTACCATCGCACCCTTAGTTACCTTCATTACTCCACCTACAGACTTATAACCATAATCGTTTGAGTCTAAGGTGCCTAATGAAATTAAATTCTTTTCCACTTCTGGTACATGTCTAGCATCACATAACGTTCTAACCACACCATCAAACATTTTAATTCTAATATTACCTATGCCAATAATTTTGTAATGTGCACCATTACCCATAATAACTATACCAGAATTAACTGACCTATAGGTGTCAAACCAATCTTTGTTGGGCGTCACGTGAAATGAACATGCTGAATCTAGAATTCAAGAATCCATAGGATGCTCTGAAGTAGATGCAACAGAAAGCATATCACCATCAACATTATCTGAATTGTCTTCCACTACGTTCGCAGATTTTGAGGAACCTTCATTCTTGTCGTCTTTGTTCTTTCTCCGGTTTGGACAGTCCCACTTCATGTGCCTTTTCTTTCCGCACTTATAGCAATGTCCTTCCTCCTCCTGGACTTTGACCGAGAATTCTTGCCTTTCGAATCACACCTGTTATTGCTTCTTCCACACTCATTGTTACCCTTTACAACTAGCCCTTCTCCTTGAGAATTTTCATTAATATTTTTCTTCCTTTGATGAAAAGCCAACAGGGCTCCTGTAACGTCCTTCAACTCCAAGGTTTCTTTCCCCTATGTTAGAGTTGTAACCAAATTTTCATATGTAGAAGAAGTTGGAAGTGAATTCAACAGCATCAACGCCTTGTCTTCATCTTCGAACTTCACATCAACCATCTTCAAATCGCGATTATCTAATTGAATACATTGATGTGTTGGCTCAGATCCGAGCCCTTTGCCATCTTCAAGCCGTACAATTGTTGCTTTAGATAGAGTTTGTTCGTCAACGACTTTGACATATACCGACTTTCCAGTTTCAACCAAACTGCTGCCGGAGATTCTTCGTCCATGATATGATACATCACGTCATCTCCCAGACAAAGCCGAATAGTAGCCATCGCTTTCGCCTTAAGTTCCTTCCAATCTATGTTAGCCATCCCTTCTGGTTTCATCCCATATAACGCCTTCACCATCCCTTGTTGCACGAACAAATCCTTGATACGTATTTGCCATAACCCGAATTCCCAGATCTATCGAACTTCATCACGTCGAACTTTGTAGAAGATGTGCCAATCCCAACCATCGTATGATTAGGCTCTGATACCAATTATTGTTACTGTGCACAACAATGATGAATAATATAGAATCAATAAAGAGAAAGAGATCAAGGGAGAGTTGAGACACAGATTTAACGTGGTTCGACAATTTGCCTATGTCCACTGGAGAGTGTGGCTATCTATTTATATTCAATGATTTAGGGTTACAACATAATATATTTATAGGCAAACCCTAATTATAAGTATTTTGAAAAACCCCAAAATACCCCCCATAACTTATTTGTTCCCCAGGCCCACATAAACTAATTACACCCAATGGACCTTTAATAGAATATGAGCCACTTGTTCCAACAAGATCCTTAGAACATTTTAAATTGTTTGTAACAAAAAAACATTAAAAAAAAAAAGAGAATATTAACGGGTCATAAGTAAATTAGCAATTTGATTACGCTCAATGTTCATAGAATTTCATTTGATGTATCTGATTGTTGTATGTTTGACTCATCTTGTGCTTCGTTATTGCTTAAACTATCAGTAGGTAGTAAATCCTCATCATCATCATATGGTTGGAACTCAGCATCTTTTATTGTATGCTTCCTAATGAAGTTATAAAGAGCCATAGATGCTATCACGATATCACTTGTTTATCATAAGAAAAATTCGACATGCAATTCAATAATTTTCACTTATTTTTCCAAACTCCAAATATTCTTTCGATAATACATCTAAATGATGAATGCGCATGATTAAAAATTTCATGCATATCCATCGGTTAGATGCTACCGCTCCCCTTTGTATGGCCCCATGTATCCTTTCATGTGAGGATATCATGCATCTATTAAGTAATACTTTCCTGCAATAAATATACGAATAACGTTCATAAAAAATATTGAAAAATATATTTTTTCATGTATAATTCATAATTGTTATTTTTATTAAATACAAACTTCTAAGAGGGTGTGGAAATCGCAATTCTTGCTTTCGAATAGCTTCTAAAAAAATACGTGTATCCTGTGCAGTACCTTCCCATCCAACCCAAACAAAGGTAAAACATATATGAAAATTACAAACAGCCATAACATTCTGAGTAGGAATCCCTTTTCGACCAATATATGGTATTTGTTTTGATGTAGAAATTTTAACTGGTACATGGGTCCCATCAATGGCTCCGATACAATCTTTGAAATATGGCCAATATCGCTCGTCATCATGAATTTTTCTTGGAACATCCCTAAAGTCCCTATCAATAGGATTAATAATGTCAATCACCATTTTTTAAAGGGTCATTAAAACGCGAGTAAAATGTCTACTAACTGTTTCTCCTAAATGTTGAAACCTTTTTTGCACTATTCTATTCCCAAACCCACGGCCTAAAGTATTCAAAAACATAACCACCAACTGTTCAACAATTCATTTTCTAGTACCTCTTAAATGATATCTTTCCTTCAACTCTTTACACAAGTAAATGAATACGTATATTTCCATTCTGAAATTTTGTTTTCACCTATCAGGATTACCCTGTAAAATCTCCATAACCCACTTATAACCTGTTTGAGAAAATGTTCTACAAGGTNGAAATCGCAATTCTTGCTTTCGAATAGCTTCTAAAAAAATACGTGTATCCTGTGCAGTACCTTCCCATCCAACCCAAACAAAGGTAAAACATATATGAAAATCACAAACAGCCATAACATTCTGAGTAGGAATCCCTTTTCGACCAATATATGGTATTTGTTTTGATGTAGAAATTTTAACTGGTACATGGGTCCCATCAATGGCTCCGATACAATCTTTGAAATATGGCCAATATCGCTCGTCATCATGAATTTTTCTTAGAACATCCCTAAAGTCCCTATCAATAGGATTAATAATGTCAATCACCATTTTTGAAAGGGTCATTAAAACGCGAGTAAAATGTCTACTAACTGTTTCTCCTAAATGTTGAAACCTTTTTTGCACTATTCTATTCCCAAACCCACGGCCTAAAGTATTCAAAAACATAGCCACCAACTCTTCAACAATTCATTTTCTAATACCTCTTAAATGATATCTTTCCTTCAACTCTTTACACAAGTAAATGAATACGTATATTTCCATTCTGAAATTTTGTTTCCACCTATCAGGATTACCCTGTAAAATCTCCATAACCCACTTATAACCTGTTTGAGAAAATGTTTTACAAGGTTCATTTGCAATATATGGCACATAATAGTTCTCAACAAATTTTACTGTTGCAGATGCTAGAATTAAAACATCATTTTTATTTTTATTTTCATTTTCCTCTTCACCATAATCACTATCACTTGTATCATCTTGAGTGCTATAATCACTATTGTCCATGTCTGTAAGGAAAACAAATAAATAAATAAACGCAAAATACATATATAAGCACTCATAAAATATAAGAAAAAGAGATATCTACGTAGTTATAAAATATTATAATGGACTCACCTTAGTACACAAATCAACACATTAAAAAAAAAAAAAAACATTCAAATAAATCCTTACAGCTTTTCAAATAGTTCATAACAAAACAACATTAAAAAATAATAACATTAATCCATGCTACGACGATTCGTTTATTTATTTCCCATTCGCTTGATAAAGTCAATCTGCAACCATGGCTCTTTAATAGTCACAAACATCTCTCTATGTGACCTTTTAAGAAATACCTCAGTTGTAAACTTAAAGATGTCAATGTCATTTTCTCTTTCAGCAATCCCCCGAACAACATCCATAACCTCTTCAATACTACATCCAGATTTATCGTAGCTCTTAGATATCACATTATTCTTACTTTCTATTACATCACAAATACGACTCAAATGCTGACTAACGATTTGAACTCCTTTATTTCTTCTCTTACATTGGACCGCAAGACCAAACTTCTTATTTCCTTTATCCCATGTATCTAAATCAACAGGAATATCATCAATGCCATGTGTATTGAGATTTGGTTCATCATTCAAAACATCTAAACCTTCTACAACATTGTCATTTATATTAAGCATTCCATCTTCACCATATATGACACCAATATCATTAGGAACCAACCCTATGGATGGTGCCCAAGATCCCTCCCCAGTGACAGTTATATCTTTAAACAATATTTTCACCTTCATAGCATGAGCCAAACCTGTCGTGCGAAACTTGGTTGCTGCTGGAACTTCCTGTATTTAAATATATGTAAAAATTAATAATAAACATTTTTTAAATAATTTAAATAAAAAGAAATAAGTACAAATATAATACCTGTAATTTTTTTTCCCACCAATCATCGAGCGTATCAATTGTCTTTTTCACCGGATCCCATCCAAGGCTAGTTTCCTTACCTATCAATCTCTTCCAAATGTTCCAATCTTTTTTCAAACTATCCCACTTGTTCTTTAATTGTTTATAGAAATATTGTTTTCCAGTTTTTTCATTAAATTTATCTATCACATTTTTTCGTCCAGTCTTATTGAAATGTGTTCCTGGGCGGTTACTAGCATGAATCTCAGTAATACATATGTCAAGATAATCTTCTAGCATTTTTTTAATCCAAACTACTTTCTTTATTTGAGTATCTGTAGTAGCAACATCAACGTTGCTTTGACATTTTTTACTCATGTTTTTCACACAATAAATAAGCTGATAAAATTATAAATAAAAAAATATGTTAAACACTATTAAAAATTAAAAATTTGTTTAAAGTGATCACTTAATAGAATACAAAAAATCATATTTGCATGAATAATATGTATGTCCATCTAATAAATGGGCAAAAAAAATACAATAAAAAATAATATATCAAACAAGATCTACACGTTATATATATAAAATGAGTATGATGTTTAAGGGTTTTTTTTTTTTTTTTTTTTGTGAGTAGCATGATGTGAAATCAAATTTTGCAAATGATAAAACTGAAAAGCATTTTATATATATAAAAAAAAAAATGAAAAGCATGAGGCGGTGGTGTATGAGAGAGAAATAGAGTTTGAAAACAAATCTTCTCATATCTCAAAGCAGATAAAAAAAGAAAAAGAAAAAAAAAAAAATGAAAAGCATGAGGCGGTGGTGTATGAGAGAGAAATAGAGTTTGAAAACAAATCTTCTCATATCTCAAAGCAGATAAAAAAAGAAAAAGAAAAAGAAAAAAATGAAGAGCATGAGGCGGTGGTGTATGAGAGAGAAATAGAGTTTGAAAACAAATCTTCTCATGTTTCAAAGCAGATACATGTTGTACAACAGAAGACTCACGTGAGAGAGAGAAAGAATATAAAAAACAGAAGGCTGCCTATACTGCCTATGTGACGTGCTACGTGAGAGAGAAAAAGAGAAATAAATGGCTCTGCCTGTGCGACGTGCAATGTGAGAGAGAAAAAGAGGTATGGGGCAACGTGCAATGTGCTCCATGTAAAGATGCAGAAAAATTAAAGCATCAGAAACAAGGCAAAAAAAAAGCAATGTAAAAAATCCAGCCACTCAAGCGTTATCTACCAAACGGTCCAAACTATCTCATTCGTATTTTCTGCTCTCTTTCTTCTCTCTCGTTCAATAAGCAAGCGAACCTCGGCTCTCTCTCTCATTTTCAGTCCATAAACCATATTGCTTACCATGATTTTTTTTTTCTTGCTATGTAAACAACTTATCTTGGTCATGATTTTTGTGGCCAAAAACTTTAAACTCTCGTCTCTCTTTCTCTCCTTGACACTCGAAAGAACAATATTATTTAGAAATCAAAAGAAAAATCAGACTTACTGTGATATGCAGCTCTCGAAGACAGGCGACGGGACTCACTAGCTCTTAAATTCACAGAAGGGTTTGCAGCTCTCAAATCCGCAGAGGAGGCACTAGGCATGAAAAAAAATTTGTATATATATTGGTAATGTTGTAAATATGTGAAATATTTTGGATATTTTTGGCAATGTTGTTAATTTGATTAAACCAAAACTACGGTGCTCCTTTTGGTTGGAAGTCTGTTTTGTCAAAATCCTTGAATTTGAGCTTTGGACTAAACGTGGGTTTGGAGCATTTGAAACTTCAAAAGCCCTTTCAAAGGATTTTACCAAACAACCCTATTTTTTCTGAAACGGGCTTTTCAGGGTTTAGAAGCGCTTTTTGGGTCTGCAACCGCAAACCCAAACAAGCTCTTAGTGAATGTTAACGTATATAATACCAATACCAGTTTAGTAATGAACTCTAATTTTATAAAGTATGCAACAATTCCATTATGACAGTTTTCCATTTCCATAGGTACGATATAGATACATGATATATGCATATGATATAGAGTAACAATCATAGTTCAACAATACAATCCACCCGATATATTACTCATTCTCAGCAAGGTTGACAGGACACCTGAGAGACCTGTAATACAACAGTGATGCCTCGGATATTGTACGCTACCATACATAACACTAGCGGCATGATCGAGTTCGACCTAGGGTGGCCTATACCACTAATGATAACCATCCTATAGTAACTGCTCATTAAGGCTGCGCCGGTCACAAAACAACCATTAGATCCAAGACCCATATAACACACATATTTAACCATAAAGTTAACATATATAGTAAGCACATGGTCATTATCCCGCACATATTAGTGTACCATGTCATACGATGCAAATTATCTTGTTTGTATTTTACATGCATGTTTTTACAAGTCTCACTTTCTTAACATATTCGGCACAACATTTTTCACAAAAAGTTAGAGTTCATGTGCAACAAAGTGTATATCGTAAGAGTAGTAAATACGCATATTTTTTGTACACAAAATAGTTGTGTAGTTCATGAAAAATAATAGTGAGCATTATGTGGATTAAAACTCACCTGGGTCATACAACGTCTTCGAGTATTCCAAATGGTCCAGGTTTTTCAGATCTGTGGAAACCCTTCTATTAGTCCTAATTCCACTAAAACAACTCTATGAAAAGAAAATAGGAGCTATCGGACGGCTAGTTAAAATAAAGTTTCTTGAAAAACTCCTAATAGTACATCCGGGCTCGAGACCATACGTCCACTCTAAGGTTTTCAAGTAGAACCTCATTTTGTCTACTCATCATCCTATTCTCCCAAACCGATTTCTAAGGTTATCAAAAGGCTTTCTATGGCTTCCTAAGCTAAAACAACATCTCCATGCAATACAAAACACATTCGATCAAGGTAAACGCTAATCCTACCAAGATTAAAGCACAACCTAGCTAGAAACTAACAACTAATAACTAAGATAACATTTAAGCAACATAACGGCATAGGAAATAAAGTTAAGCATATGGAGTTACCTCCTTAAAACCAAACCTCAAGAACCTCCACTCCTATAGCACCGAACTTACAAACCTCACACAAAACACACTCACGGAAGGATTTTTGATAGACTGGGGGCGTGAAAGAGCGTGTGAGAATGAGGGGGGTAAGGGGAATTTATAGTTGAGGGTGCTACCAACTTCTTTGAAAAGTAGCAGACGTCTGGCAATCCTAGCGTACGTCCGATACTATTTACACAGCGATCTAAAGGTTGTAGCGTATGTCCAGATCCTTGTTTATAATAAGATAAAAAATGCAAACCCCAACTTAGTCATAGTTGCATGGAGAAAGATTAGATGTGAACTATCATTGCACTCCAACTCTTTACAGTGGTCCAACAAGATAGTATCTTCGTATTTCAGATAAACCCCAATTTGGTTACCTTGTCTCTAGACTCATAAGTAAAAGTGGGATAAGGTAATAATAATAGCAATGTTGCATTATAACATCTTATATGGAATTTTGTCGGTGCTAAATTGGTAAAGAACACTTAAAAAAAAAAAAAAAAAGATAAAATTGCAAGAACCAACAACCTCAAAATAAAAGTTCTATATGATATTGAATTTCTAATGTAAGTATTACAATAATACCAATCACAATTAATCATTTGTATCGAATATTTTTTGTTCTTGTTGAATTTTTAGTGTTGGCATTAAAACAATATCAATCATAAGAAATCATTTGTGTTAAACATTCTCTCTTGCTCAGTGGGGTTTGTTTATTACTAATTTTTCTTATAATTATTCATTAGTGGTTGAGTTCAAATCCTGTGTTTGTGCCATTTGGATTTTAATTTTTTGTTGTTTTCTAAGATTAGATCATCTTTAGCAACTCTCTTGTCTATGATATATATATAATTCTCCTTATCATAAATAAATGTATGATTTTTATTTATTTATTTATTTTTTTTTTAGGTTAACGTAAAACTTTAAGTCTCCAATTGTTATTGGCCATATCATCTCCATTGCTTTTGTTACCTTTTAAGGTAAATTTGCTTAATCTATGTTTCACTTACCTTATTGTTGTGCTATTTGATTTGAAAAATATCCATGCAACACATGCTAGCATATTTCTTTCTCCTTTATCAGTATACTTGTAATTATCTTTTGATCAATCATGCATAAATTTTCTCCTACTGCATATTATTTGTATGAGATTATATTGACTTTTTGACATGTTCACACAAGAAGGGGGAGGGGGATTCAAACTAGTGACCTTCGCTTCATTAAGCATGATCCTAGCCCATTGAACTACCTCTTAGGAACGAGATTATATTGACTTGAAAAATGCATATTCCATATTTTCAGTTGATTTACACAACATCAAATCTTCTCCATAAACCAAAAAATTGTAGTTACACTTCCATGCAATATGTTAATTTCTACATCAACCAAACCAAGTAAGTTTATATATATACAAGAATAGTACCTTGTTGAATTAAAAGAGATATATGTAATAATTTATTGCTATGTAATATTATAAAAGAGTGATAGAAAAAGTGCATCGCGGAAAAGAAATTCTCTAAGGAACAAAAAGAAAAAGTTTGTAAGAAAGAAAAACTGACATACCCAGAGAAAGAGCCTCTAATGTAAAATGTCTTCTACATAAATATTGTGTTGTCCATTTAAATGGACTCACTGCTTGATTTTTTATTTATTCTTCTTTTTTATCAAAACAAAGATAATGTTATACAACACTAAGGTATAATATATATATATATATATAAGCTTTGATACCAAGGGGGAGGGGATGGAAGCGCAGTATGCATTAATGAAAATAATGCAATAATGAAAGTAATGCATTAATGAAAATAGCATAAAGCAGTAGAACCGTCCAATCTAGCAGTATGCAGTAATGAAAAGCAGTTAAATACAAAAGCAGTAGAACCATCCAATCTGGCGGTATGCAAGTAATAATATGAAAGTAACTGAAAATAAATTAGATAAACTGAACTGGAAATATTATTGAAGTGTTAGAAACACACTTACAAAAGTAGAAGAATAAAAGGAAATATGGAAGTAGGAAACTAAGAAGGAAATTACAAAGTAGGAAAGTAAGAAAGAAAAATGGCTAGAAGGTTTCGGGTAAGAACCTCTCAAAAAACCTCTACCTTACAATGAGTGGAGAAAGCTCCATTTATAGAAGAGCTTCAGAAAATTCAGGAATAAAAGTACATTTCCGTAATGAACAGTGACAATGAATAGTGATGGTGAACAGTAAAATTTGAAAATCTTGAATCTCTGCATGACCAAATTGTCGGCAATCAAGTCTTCAAAATGGTCTGAAATCTTGAAAATCTTAAGGAAATCTTGGGGAAGTCTTGAAAATCTTCAACAGGAAAATCTTGAAATCTTCAACAATGAAGTTGAAGAAAATCTTCAGCAGTGAAACTGAACAAAATCTTGGGTAAATCTTTTAGTGGAACTGAACAGAATCTTTGGGTAAATCTTTAATTCATAAATCTTCAAGTCCAGGAAAATATTCTCGAGTATCAAATCCAGAGTTGCCAAACATTTCTCTTTGTGGATTGATGGTAGCTTCGGAAGATGCATCAGATTCTTCTTCATCTTCATCAGAACCAACATCTAGAGATTCCAAAAAGGCTTTCATTAAAGCTTTCTTTTTCTTTTTACTCAAGGAAGTCTTCTTTTTTGAAGAGGAAGAAGAAGCAGGTGGAGAAACTTTAGGAGCGGGAGAGGCTTCTTTAACTGGGGGAAGAAAAACATCAGGGGTCAAAAGAGTAGGGGGAGCATTGGAAAGTAAATTCTGGGTAGTATTGGAAGGTAAATTCCAGGCTCTGGGAGCATGAGCAAATTCTTTAACATTTTTGACAATGGTATCAATGGAGAATTTATCTCATCACTTAATACACCAATGTCTTTCAAGTTTGTCTTCTACAATGACATATTGCCATTTTAGAATCCAAGGAATCTCGTATTTTTTGATAAAATGGAGAATGGGGGAAAATTTGGAACCATAAGCATCAGTCTTAAAATGTCCTTAAAAAGAGTGAAACTTTCAATAAGTTTAAGAGGAAGAATATCAGGGATAAGTCCAAAATGCATCTACCACCTAGAAAACCAGAGGGGAAGAATTCCTCCGAAATTGTCTTGCTCAAAAGTAACAAACCAGGAATGGTCAAAATTGGGAGTTTGGTAAAGGAAAAATTTAGACCAAGCATCAACATACTCATAATAAATGTAAGGAATTTTACAAGGACGAAGAATTCTGGGAGAGGAAGGGTGATCTCTCCAATCTTTTTCAGAAATTACTTTATCAATATAAACATGGTGAAAAGTTATTTTCTTGGGAGCATAAGTCTGGCAATAAATTGCCTTGAAATGGGTGGATTTGGTCTGTGTCAAAATATTGGTATAATAGGCAAGGTTTTTCTAGAGATGTTCGGGAATCCAGTGGAGATTTAGGGGAAAATAAGAGAGAGCTAATTCATTAGGGGATTCGATGGAAGAACGATTCATTTCAATGGTAAATAAATGTTGAAAGTAAGGGACAACCATGTAAGCAGATGGTTTTTTGTAATCATTGTATGGAACTCTGGATTTTTGGAAGAAATCCGCAAATGGATTGTAAGAAAAAATTAAAGTACTGGAATAAGAGACTGATAATTCAGGGCTAAAAGGTGAAAACCTATTAGCCAAATCAACTGAAGAAATTAGAGAAAAAGTAGCAACAGTTGACTTTGGTTTCAAAACCAAAACCTTTGAATCAATATTTCCTTTATCCTTTTTACTTGCCATGGCGGCACTGCAAAAATTCAGGAATATAGAAATCAGGAATTAAATTATCAAAACTTTTAATATATTCTATATCAAAATTAAAAGCACTCAAAATTAATTGCCATTGAGCAAAAATCTGTTTAGATGCAATATTTTCAACATCTTTTTCAATATGTAGTTTGCAGAATTACAGTCAATGCTTAACAAACCAGATATAAATAAAACAACAGAAATAATTTCTTTCTTAATAATATTAGATTGCGCAGAATTCCAAGATCCATAATGAAATCGAACAATTTGTTCAGAAGATCCCGGTGAAACAAGTTGTTTCGGAATACCTCTAAAGCCAATTTCAGAGGCATTGGTTTCTACAAATTTAAAAATATTGTCAGAAGGAATGGTAACCTTCTAACATGAGTCTTAGCTGAAATTAAATTCACGGACAGTTGGGAAACATCAATTTCAAATCTTGAGGCAAAATGGAATTTAACAGGGACACCCATCTTAACTGTAGAAACTTCGTCTATCTCAGCTTTGAATGGGTAAAGCATAAAAATAAAAGGTATTCCAAGGATAACCTTATCAGTCATATTCTTAACAAGCACAGAAGAAATATGAAAAAAAGCATTATCTTGACAAACATGAACATTATTCAATTCATAATTAATTTGCAATTTGGTTCCAGTGGCAAAATTCAATTTTTGAGTAGATTTTTCAAAATATTTGCTTGGGATAAGCCCTTCTTGAATGCATTTCAGATCAGCACCAGAATCAATCAAAACAATAGCATCAAAAACATAATCTTGAGCAACAACAATATGAACTTTAGCATACCATTTAGGGGGACAACTCTGTTGATTAAACTGATAATCTTAACATCATTGGGAGACAAAATATTGTTGGATTCTTCTTCATTGGAATGCTCAGACTTGTTATCTTCATTATCAGAATTGTGTTCTTGAAAACAATCTTTAAGTTTTGAAATTAAAAATTCTTGTTCCAAATTTTTATTATCAATTCTTAAATCATGCAAATCTTTCTTTAAATCTACAATATCTTTCTTGATATTACTAATCTCATGCTGCAAATCTGAGATAATAACAACTTTAGATTTTTGTTTAGAAAATCTTTCCAAAGTTTCTTCAAGAGAGATCTTGGACTTAGAAGTTTTGTTAGCATATTTAATCATTGTTTTCTTTAGTTTTTTAAGATATTCTTCCTTTAACTCAATATTTTCAATTTTTGAAATAAGAGTAATTAACAAGTCTTCTTATTCTTCAATTTTAGTTAAAACAGAACAAGCTTTTGTTTTGTTGCAGTAAGAATCAAAACATCCAATTTTAACATCTTTAGAAAATTCACTTGCTGAATGATAATCAGAATCATCAGAAGTCAAAAAATCTTCTTCATCAGAAAAATCATTATTTTGCAAAATTCTAAAAATATTTTCTTTTTCACTTTCTTCAATATTTAAAGCATTAATTTCTTGTTTAATCTTTTTGGGAGGTTTTGGACACTTATCAGCAAAATGTCTTGATTCTCCACAATTGAAACATTTTCCTTGTGAAAAATATTTATCAAATTTAGATTCCCTTTTTGTTTTGGGTTTTTTAGAAAAATTCTTTGAAGGCTTATTAAATTTTCTTTTATTGTAATTATTTTAATATGGAGCAGGTTTCTTTCTGAAAACTTTATCAGACTTTTTCCTATTTTTCCTTGATGGAGCAATAGGAGGCAATCCAAATTGTTCACAGAAATTATCCATTTCATATTTAGCCTTCTTAGCATTCTTCAATTGTTGTCTAATCATTTTTTGATCAATACACATTTTAATACCAAGTTTTTTGACAATGGAAAACAAGTCACCATAAGTGAGTTTTTTATAGTCAATTAAACCAGTATTAGCGTTGATTAGTTCATCTTTAACTTTGTGAGCAAATAGTGAAGGTAATCCATCAATAAATTTTTCTTTCCAATAAGGTTTTTGACTATCAGCTCTAACCATAACACAAGAAAGAAAGACATCTTGGTACCATCTATAATCAGACATAGTAGGACACTGAAGATTATTCAAATAATCAGAAATTCGAGAAGTAATATTAGAAGGAGTACCAACAAAATGTTTAATGATAGTATAAATCAAAGTATTAACACAATCAGGTTCGCCTCTACCAAGTTTTTCATAAAAAATGGGTAAGCCATCTTCAGTCTTCTTGACAGCTTTTCTAATTTCTTCTCTGGAATCTTCAGTGAGATGTTTGTCCCACCAATTTCTAAGAGTTCCAGAAAATCCAGTAGCAAGCAAATCAACAATTTCTGATTGGCTTTAATTTTGATTGGTATCATAGGCATTAGCTACCATAGACATATGATTTATTTTATTTATCAATTCTTGTTCAAACAAACCATCAATATTCTATTCATACAATTTGTTAGAGGAAACAAAAAATTGGGACTGAAGAAATCTTTCCTCAAATTGTAAATCAGGAGGAGTGGGTCTGGAATACCAATTTTTTGCAAAATTAACAGGCTTAGAATTGTCAAAAATTATTTGGAGTTTTGGCTCCAAATTAATTTTTCCAAAATTTTCTTCAAGGATTTTAATATCAGAATCAGTGGAATTATGAGAGGATATGGAATATGTGTCAGAAAAATCACTAGTTTTCTTCTGGTGAATTACAGAAGTACTAGCTTGATTTTTGTCAGGTTTTAATTTAGAAAGCATTTTTTCAATTTTCTCCATATTTTTCTGGGAATTGGTTTTTAAACCAAGAGACTTCCTTTTCTCAGGAAGTGAAATCAAAGGTTTTTCAATTTTGGGAGAAATTGGAGAATAAATTATTTTTTCTTCAATACAATCTAACTGTTGTCCAATCGTATGCAAATATTGGTTAACAAAATTGTTTTGTTTAATAATCTTCCTACTTTCGGAAGGAACATCACTGGTTGATTTAAAACGAAAACCTTTGACAGTGACTCATTACAATCAATGAGAATTTTTTCAAGAGGAGGATGAGAAGACTTAACAATTGTCTTTTCTTCTTTAACAAAATTCTTTTTGACAACATTGAGAATATTATTAGAAGGGAAATGTTTTTGAAGAAAATCAAAGAACAAAATATGTTTTTGAGACTCAATCATTTTTTCTGTCCATTGGACTTTAATGAGGTCTCTTTCTCTTTCTGAAAATCTGGCACAATAAGCATGCCGTAAATCTCTATTCTTTTTTTGAAGAAAAATCTTTTTGCAACACTGACCAATCAATTTGTGAGAAAAAATCTTTTGTAACAGCATGAATGACACTACACTGGTGAAGAGGAGGAAGAAGACCATTGAAATCTGAAGCAGAAGGAGAAGTAGAATCACTTTCATCATCCTTGTGAGTAGGAGGATGAGTTTTGGTTGACTAAAAAGCAGAAGAAACTTGAGAATTAGTAGAAATTCCTTTCAATTTCAAATCGGAACGGTCAGGGGGAGGAAATCAAATCTTCAATTTCTTTATCTCTTTTGTGGAGTCCTTCAGTGGTTGTGAAGCCAGCAAAAGAATTTCTTCTTTCATCAATAAAAAGTGGTCTTTGAACTTGGTTAGAAATATTTAAATCTGAAAAATTAATTTTAACGGATCCATCCAAATATTGTTGGATGTAATCAAGATTGGAGGTATCATTAACTACTCGAGGTAGCTTAGATACATTTTTCAAAAGCCATTTGTTAGGAAGATTAATTTCATCCCATCGAATCATTTTTGGAGTCCGTATATTAATATCTTGAGTAGAACTTTGAATTAACAAAGTAGATTGACCTGCATTCTTAATTACAGCCTGAGGATCTAAATTAGTTTTCATATGTCTGTAATAAATTCGCTAAATGATAGCAATAGGTCTACTACATTCTTCCATTTCATATCCAGAAGTCAAAACATTCAAAGTTAAAGCTTTAAGCATATTAATGTTATCCAAAGAAAGGGTCAAATTAGGGAAAACATCAAAATGAATAGGACCATTAAACAAAGAATATTGAATCATACCAAGGATGCTAATTCTAAAATTAATAAATCTAGCATCACGCAAGTATAAAAGTACAGAAGCATTAATTCCAAGTCTGGTTAAAGGTTTAACAACAACTTGAACAAATCCAATATGCAAAAACTTGTAACCTTTAGCCTTAGAATTTTCAATAAATCTTTTATTAAATAATTGAAATGTTGAATTATTTCCAGAAATAGCAAATATTTGTTTAACAGTTCTGACAGAATATTTAGATTTCCAAGAAGATTTTAACCAAGAAGTAGTATAAATATCCTTAGAAGAAAGCTTGGGAATATTCCGTTTATCAAAATTAAAAGAATTATCACTTTTAAAAGAAAGTTGTTCACTATTAACAATATCAGGTGGTAAGCTCGATCTAGAGCTAACAGAAGAGGTTGATCTCCACATTTTGAAAATCAAATCAACTCACAAATTCACTTGCTAGACATCAACTCACAGAATCACTTCCTAAGTATCAACTCACAGAATCACTCTCTAAACATGTACTACCTTATGGAAATCTAACTACACATACCCGAAATCGCTGATATACATACCCTTCACGAATTGCCCTACAACACGCCTTCCCCGGCTTCAAAAGGGACTTACAGGTAACCTGAGGTGATATCATCTATGGTGGTAGGTTTACAACCGGAAGATAGAACACAGAAAAGAAAGATCAAGAGTAAGCAAATACACAGAAAGATTAAAAGCAAGTGGACAACTAGAGAGATCGCAAAGGGAATAGATCAGATGATAAGCAACAAAAGATCGCAACTCTTATGGCTATGATACCAAGGGGGGAGGGGGTATCAAAGCTTTTATATATATTACAAGACTCAATTTAGGCTCTATCTTTTCTTGTTGTCATTTTTGAATGTTTCATTTCTTATAAGTAAATATTTTTTATTTCTGTAAATATTCGATTCAATTCATAATAAAGCATAAGAAAGAGAAAATAACAGTTATCTCTTATATTTTGTTTACTTGAAAAGATTTGCTTTTGTCTCTAAATTTTGGGTTGTGGGCTTATTATAGATTATGTCTTAGATTCTATTTAGTTCATAATGTGATGATATAGAAGAGAAGATTAAGATTATCATAGCAAGGTTAGATAAGCATAAGGGATTGTGGGTTGAGGAACTCACGGATGTGTTACGGGCATACAAAACTACCACGAGGACCCTGATGGAAGAAGCCTCATTCGCAAAATGGCTTTCAAGAGTGAAGTTGTCTTACCAGCTAAGTTTGGGTTCTAAAGTTTCCAAACAACACACTTAGACGCTATGCGAAACTACGAAGTGTTGCCAGTTCGGCTAAGTTTGTTGAAGAAAGGAGGGACCAATCAAGGCCTACTATTTTATTTTTTTTTACATATCCGCACAAGATGGGGAAGGGGAATTCGAACTAGTGACCTCCACTTCATAAGGGGTGATCCCCAACCGATTGAGTTAATTTAGTCTAATGTTGATTGGGCTTGACTTGTTTGTAGCATGGCCTGTCAGGTGGGCCTCCTCAACCCTATTTCTAGCTTGGAAGCCCATTACATGGGAGAGCTACTCTCGGGTATATCGGTTGCTCCCATTCCCATTCCCATCGCCAGCCTAATTTATTTAGTCAAACAATGGAAATTTGGTGGAATATTCATATTTGAAATTTAGGTGAAGGCATTGATGAAATTTGGTGGAATATTCATCAATTGTATATGCTAAAATGGCTCATAACGAATCAGCTGGTAGTGTGAAAAGATAAGTTAGCAGATAGTGAAGGTGAATCAGCTGCAGATTTTAGCTTAACATCATCATGCTTACAGCTTATTGCGTTTTCATTGTTAATTTTGGGGCTTCTTTCAAAGAAACGTGTCTAATTTTGTTGAGAGTGATAATTTAATAAAAGTAAGTTGGAAATGTATATGGTTCTAATTATCTAACTAGTATTAATTATATAGAAAAAGCCTTCAAACAGATCATGATGATTTCTTCAACATGTCAAAATCTCAATAAATGATTTCCACCATTTTTATTTCTTTCCTTAATTTCTCTATATATATATATGCAATAGGTGAGAGATTTGAAGGTAGATTCATAAGGCAGGAGGAGAAATGGACAGAAAAGAAGATCCAGACAGAACACCACTCTGAGGAATCAAAAGTATTCTACCTTAAACCATTTTGTTGGATTGGAATTTCATTTCAATCGACTTTGGCCGGCGTCATCATAATCTACCTTAAAGTTCCATCCCCATTGATGTGATTTTAAGAAATATATGGATTTTTTTTTTTTTTATCAAAATAATTTATTATTTTACTTGTTACATAGAAAATAAGCATCAAATTTAACCAAATAACAAAAAAAAATCACAAAGACTTATGAATAATCTATGAAACCCAAGTACAAGTTCGTGTCGCCAACGATGATTACAAAAGCAAGAACCAAAAAAACCCATATATAATCTGAAAAGAGATGGAAGAAAGAATGAACAAATGATGAAAGGATTGAGGAAGGAAGGAATACAGAGAAAGAATCAGAAGTGACAACCGCAGCAGAGGTAGAAGAAACAGAGCGTGGAGACAAGAACGACGCCTTCCACGACAGAGAGCATCTTGAAAACGACACCGTCTATGACTGTCGTCTGGAAATCCAACCGCTTCCATCTGAAAGCTGAGAACAACCTCCGCGGCCATTGCTCCTTCCCCACCTTCTTCAAAGACCACAGCTTCTTCCCCATTGCAACCAATCTCTCTGTCTCTCTCTCTCTGTTTCGCTCTGGAAAAACAGAGCTGTGATCTGTGGCTTTATAAATGTGATTATTGGGTGCCTCTTTGGATGCTTCAAAAAGAAAGAAAGGAGAGTACTGGTGGTGGTAGCTGGCCGAAGCTCATTATGGGAATTGATGAGGGTAGTTTTGTACTTCGATGAGGTTAAAGGTGGAAATATATTCTATAATCAAAGGGTATTCTCGTCTTACAGCGAAGCCTCTTTTTTTACACCTTTTTGTCGAGTTTAATATTGGGGCGTCGTCTCCAACGGTGGGCAAAAATGTTTACAATGTGTCACATGTCGGAGCAGCCACCACGATTTCATGTTGGATATGGTTGTATTTTTGCTTCATTTTTCTATTTGGTGGTTTTTTGTTTTAGCGGTGTGTTGTTAGTTGTATGTCTAAATTGAATTTTTTTCCGTTGATTTCCTTGTATTTGGTTCTTTTATTTATTTATTTTGTATTTAGGATGTTTGATATTGCGATTATATAGACAAAATTTGTGATTTTAAATCAAGTCACGGAGACAGATTGTTTAGCATTTTATTTTTAAAAAACAAAAAAACAATTTGAAAATATATATATTTTACGTTTTTAAATTGCAGGTAAGGAGATTTTTTTTGAAAATACACAATTTTTAAATGTTAGATTATAATTTAAGAAATGCTAGAGGTACTAACTCTTTTACTAATAGAGCCTTACTAAATTGATATGTAGCTCATTCATTGGAGAAAAACAAAACAATTAATTAAAAGAAATATAACGAGCACCAATAAATGAGCTACACATAAGTTTAGCAAGCCTCTAATAGTAAAAGAGCTAGTACCCCTAACGTTTCTCTTGCAATTTTAAAGTCCAAACTGCAATTTTATCAAACGCTTTAATTACGTTTTTTAAAAAATCACATTTTTAAATCGCACATTTTTAATCGCACTTTGTGAAATCCCAAATCCAAAAGAACTCTTATTAAAAGAGGAAAAAAGAAAAGGAGAAGCAATTACGAAAAGGGTCTGTCGAGAATTTTTGGCATGACTTTATCGACGTTTAATTAAATAAATCAAGTTAATATTGATTTTATACTCATGTCTCAACACAACTCATACCTGACATGACTTGGCAATAAATTTATTTTTCTGAAAACCAAAAATTCTAATTTGGATTTAATTAATTCATGAATGAGGGTAGCTTTCTCTCATGTATTTACGTATATAACCGTTAATTAAGACAGCTTTATGACGAAAATGACAACTAGTGGATGGTTGGCTGCTGTAATCTATTTGGTCTCAAACTCAAACGGTCGAGTGGTCCTCGTGTCCGTTGGTGCTTAGACCTTTTTTCTGGTGATCCTTCCCTCATGCTTAAAGTTCTCCAACGGTTAAATCTTATAGAATTCTAAAAAGAAGAACATATTGGTCCAGTTAATTATTTGTGTGGGTGATTAGGTTTCCAACATATGGAAAGGCAAAATTTTTTAAAAAAATAAAAAGAAAAAGCAAACCCGGTTCTCATTCCGCCAGCTCACTGCTTGATCCGATGTGACATCGATCGGATGATTTACTAAATCCAAGAAACCACTTTGACAGCTATTTAAATTGGAATCTCCTTTCCTTATCATTGTGTGAATAAGTTAACCAAAAAATGAAAGGAAAAAATACGGATCACTCTCTTAAAGTTTGGGATAATTTTTAATTTAGTTATCGATATTTAAAAATTTATAATATATCCTCTCAAAATTTCAAAATTTCTCAATGTCGGTATTCCGTCAGTCAAACCGCCGTTGACCAGTAGAAAAGTGGTCACGTGCGTCTCACGTGACCACTGTAGCCTTCATGTTTCCCAAAATGCCCAATCTCATTACTGTTCACTCCGAAACCTAATCAACAGTGATTCCAGTGATACCCTGCTGGATTCTAGCGAGTTCTGGTCGGAATCTGGCCAAAATCCGGCGAGCTTCTTTTTCTCTTTTTTTTTTTTTTTGATGAATAGATTTGGGGGCCGATTTGAGATTCACCGGCGTGGTTTGGGCGATTTGGGGGTGATTCACCGGCGCAACTTTGGGCGATTCACTGTCTCTCTCTCTCTCGCTCGGTCTCCCTCTTACACTCACCGGCTCACTGGCGGTTTGGGTCACGCCGCTCGGTCGTTCGTTCACTGTCTCTCTGTCTCTCGCTCGCTCAGTCTCCCTCTCACACTCACTCTCGCTCGCTCACAGTTTCCCTCTCACTCTCTCTCTCTCTCGCTTGCCGGAAACTTTCCCCAAGGCCGCGTATCTCTGTCGGAAACTTCCCTCAAGGCCGCATATCTCTGTTGCAAACTTCCCCCAAGGCTGGCGCCAAACGCCCAAATTAGATCAGAGAGAGAAAAAAAAAATCATCGGATTTCGACCAGATCTCGCTGGAATCCGACGGGGTATCACCGGAATCACTGTTGATTAGGGTTTCGGAGTGAACAGTAATGAGATGGGGGCATTTTGGAAAACATGAAGGCTACAGTGGTCACGTGAGACGCACGTGACCACTTTTACGCTGGTCAACGGCGGTTTGACTGGCGGAGTACCGACATTGAGAAATTTTGAAACTTTGAGGGGGTACATTGTGAATTTTTAAACATTGGTGGCTGAATTGAAAATCACCTTAAACTTCAGGGGGGTGATTCGTACTTTCCCCAAAATAAGAAGAAGAAGAAGTAGTTGGAGATGTTCAGAATAAGTCCTATGATTGTAACATATAAGGGGTTCTTTTTATTTTATATATATTTTGTTAATTTTTCAAATATGAGCATTTCAAATGAATTTTTAAATGTGGAATTCATCACTAATATAGAAAACAAATTGAACTATAAAACTCTTTTTAAAAACAAAAACTTTTTTATTTTTATTTTATGTAAAATACTTCAAAATAAAACAAAACGCAAAATACATATAAAGAAATAATTACAATAAACATTCGAGGATCTCATCTTGGTCGCCAAGATCTTTCAATAGCCTTGTGGCTGTTGCTAGAAATTTCTAGAGGCCATGCAACATTCACTAGGATCCTTTAAGGCTTTAACAACGTTTTAAAAAAGTAGCTCAATTAACTATGAATCACATCTCATGAAACAGATATTACTATTTTGAATTCTTTATTACTTTTGTGTGTACGTTAAAAAAAAAAAAAAAAAAACACCTTTTAACAGCCTAAGAAAGTCGTCATGCACTTCTGACAGTCATATTAAAATGGTTATTAATATGTGATCATGATGCCTAACATCTTTCCATTCATGCCATATGCCAAGAAAGAAAGTTTGTTGCTGTGAGAGAGACCTTTGACTCTGCGGGCTCGCTGGGTTGCGAAATGCATATTTTATTAGGAAATGAAATAGTTATTAATGATAATAAAGGAGGATGAAATAAAAATAAAGAAAAAATTTACTTTATCCATGTAAAGTTTTAAGAGTTTTTCAATTTTAACTCTAAAGTTTAAAAAATGGTAATGTACCTTCTGAAATTTCAAAAATTTGTAATTTTAACCATTTGTTAAAATTTTCCATCAAAATAGACGGAAATTAAAAAAAAAAAAGCCTG
Organism: Carpinus fangiana; assembly: GCA_006937295.1. Classification (NCBI taxonomy): domain Eukaryota; kingdom Viridiplantae; phylum Streptophyta; class Magnoliopsida; order Fagales; family Betulaceae; genus Carpinus; species Carpinus fangiana. The sequence continues at coordinate 40,893 of VIBQ01000040.1, read as the reverse complement.
ATGACAGTTTTGTCATTTTATAATTTTTTTTTTAATTTGACGGAAAAAGTTAATAGGGGGTTAAAATTGCTAATTTTTAAAACTTCAGGAGGATAAATTGCCACTTTTTAAACTTTGGGGTTAAAATTGAAAAACTCCTAAAACTTTAGGGGTAAAGTGAATTTTCCCCTAAAAATAATTAGGGATAATTATTTTTACCCTATAAACTATAGCACCTCGGCACTTTCCCTTCATAAACTACTAACTATGACACTTAATCGTATCAAACTATTATCTCATGACACTTTTCCTCTTTCCTTCAGTCAAATGGATTAAAATTAATGATTAACGGTCATGTGACTTGCATGCGTCATTTAATTTTTTTTTTCTTTTCACTTTTGCCTCACTTCAGATTAATAAAATGACACTTATACCCTCCTAAACCCTAATCCAACACATGAAAAAAATTTGAAGTGAGGGCAAAAGTGGAAGGAAAAAAATTTAAAATGGCACATATAAGTCACATGATCGTTAACCGTTAATTTTAACCTCTTTGACTGACGGTAGGGGGGAAAGTATTATAAGATAGTAGTTTGATGGGGTCAAGTGTCATAGTTGGTAGTTCATAGGGGGAAAGTGTCAAGACGCTGTAGTTCATGAAGGCAAAAGATAATTACCCCAAATAATTATTTATACTCTTTAGTTTAATAATAACATATATCCTATATGGAATTGAATCAAAATGAATAAAAATCCCATATTATTATTATTTTTTTCAACTCATATATATATATATATATATAAAGTGGGTGGTCAGTTGGTCGGCCAAAAAAAGGGTCAAGGCTGAATGCTACCACCTCTGAAATAAATATGGGGTGGTCAGGTTACCCCTGAAGCAAAGGCGTGCGGCCAACTTCGACCTTTTTTGTGGGTGGCCGACCACTCCAGGCGGCCACCCACTTTATCTATTTTTTAATTAAAATAAAATAAAAATGATGTTTATGAAAAATGCATTTCATTCATTAAGAATAATTATTCCTCTAATTTTTTTTGAGGAATTACTATTACTCTATGTAAAGGTCATTCCCATTGGAATGAGTCAAATGACTATTCTTAAAAATAAACTATTATTAAATAAAAGAATAACTATTTTATAGAAGTCACCAAAATGAATATATACAGACAGACTAGGGGAGAAATATGGTCGAAGTGTCATAGGCATGATCTTTTTAAGGTACGAGATGTATGGAGTCAGCTAGTTTGTTTTATCTATGTAGGCCAAAAGGGTGTGATACTCTATGGTGGGGCTGCGTGTATCCTCAAAGCAACATCCAACTCTATTTGACATCTTAATGGAAGACCATATGATCATCCTAGTCACAGTACAAGTTAAACAACACCCTAATTTACGTTTTATGTTTTTTNATATACAGACAGACTAGGGGAGAAATATGGTCGAAGTGTCATAGGCATGATCTTTTTAAGGTACGAGATGTATGGAGTCAGCTAGTTTGTTTTATCTATATAGGCCAAAAGGGTGTGATACTCTATGGTGGGGCTCCGTGTATCCTCAAAGCAACATCCAACTCTATTTGACATCTTAATGGAAGACCATATGATCATCCTAGTCACAGTACAAGTTAAACAACACCCTAATTTACGTTTTATGTTTTTTTTAGTAAAAAAAATGTGCAATAAAATATAAAGATAATTATTCTTTAATACTCTAAAAAAAAAAAAAAACTATTCTTTAATTTTGGAGGACAACTTTTCATTGGCATGTTATTATTTCTTAACTCATTATTACGGTTCCTGAATTTATGGACAACCAAATACTTTTACTTATCTTATTATTATTATTTTTTTCCTTTTTGAATATAGGTTCACTACAAAAAAATAGGTCTTAGTGACGACATGAGTCGTTTTAACAAAATGACATTTCTAGGCATCATCTTTTAGAAGGTGACATGCACACTATTATCACGTCCATTTCCCAAATGTGACTTGAGAGCAAAAAATATCACATTGTAGCGACATTTTTATTGTTCAAACGTCTCTAATTTTTATTTCAGTCACTATGTTTAAGGACTTTTGCAAAATGTCACTGTTCGAACATCCCTAATTAAATAAAGACGGTTTATGGCTTAAAATGTCACATTCTATATGTCACTATTTTGCCAAATTTTTGTAGTGGCTATAGGTATGTGGCTGTTGTTGTAAATTTTAACACAATAGAGGAAAGTTTCTTGATTGGGTATATTTTCCTGTCATGGTTGAATGCAGTGATACTTTCCTTTCTTGCATTGTTTGCTGTTGCATTACTTTCCTTTATTATATAATCTACAGTTGTAGGATGGATATTCATGTGTTAGTTCTCTCTTCATCATCAATACTTGCTAAGTTGGCTAATCCTTCATGATCTTGGATGGTAGCTGTATCTTCATTTGCTCCATGTATCTTAACAGTCCCCCTGCAAGCTAATGTAGGGAAACACCATGAGCTTAGATTTGAGAAACAAGAATTTGGCAAAGGGGAGGCCTTTGGTGAAGATGTCAGCCACATGGTCAAGGGAATTGATGAATTTAACCAGAATATCACGATTAACCACCTTTTTGCTAATAAAATGGTAATCGACTTCGATGTCCTTTGTATGGACATGAAAACATAGGATTTGAAGCTAATGCAAGAGCACTCACATTGTCACACCATAGAACAGGGGCTGTGGGAAGAGAGACAACAACACTACAAAANTTTATTTTTTGAGAAGACCATTAGCGTCCACTTTCTGTGTGGACGCTAATAGTCCTTTAAAAAAAAAAAAAAAAATTTGACAAGTTCATTAGCGTCCACTAAAAAGTGGACGCTAATGAGGACTATCAGCGTCGACTGTGAGAGTCGACGCTGATAGTCCAATATTAGCGTCCACATTCAGTGGACGCTAATAGTCCTTGGGTTTTATATGGTTATTTTTTGACAAGCTCATTAGCATCCACTGAAAGTGGACGCTAATGAGGGACTATCAGCGTCGACTCTCCTTGTCGACGCTGATAGTCGATTATTAGCGTCCACCAAATGTGGACGCTAATACTCAACTATCAGCGTCGACATTTGTTGACGCTAATAGTAGTTTAGTTGTTGCTACTACTTTTCCCGCGTGTGAGATAATTCCCGCTAGTGTATTAGCGTCGACTTTTTAGCGTCCACTCAAAAGTCGATGCTAATACTCATATTTTGGTACATCTATTAGCGTCGACCTAATTGTCGACGCTAATACGTGTCTATCAGCGTCGACTTTCAGATGTCGACGCTAATTAGCATAGTATTAGCGTCGACTTTTAGGTCGACGCTGATAGGGTCGCCGCTAAAGGGCTTATTTCTTGTAGTGGTTTATCAATTTATGTTCGTTTAAATTTTTGAAACCAGTGATATTTTGGTATCTCACTTGGGTTATAATTTATTTCAATTAAATATATCAATCTTTACGATTCAAGGAGTTTGGATTTTGGTGTAGCACTCCTAGAAGTGAAGTAATGACGCTTGCATCAAATATACATGTGACATCATACATGTGACATGTCGTCCTATGGACCTGCCAAAACGACATATTTACGATCTTTACCGGTCGAACAAAACATTCATACAAACATCATCAAGAACAAAAATAAGTTTGTACTAATTAATTAAATAATGAATACATGCATCATGAATTTTCATCTATAAAAGAAACACCAACTCTTTCCTGTACAACTGACTCACTGATCACTCGCTCACCATCTTCCAAAACCACATAGTTATTTATAAGATAGTAGGAATATCTCGGGCAAATGGAAGATAACAGTTTCATCAATTGTCCTTCACAACGGTTAGTGCTATATATCCTCTTTGCTTTAACTATGCTTTTACAGAGAAGGATAGAAATAATCTTACATCTTATATTCCATTGAAAAGAAGCCATTTTGCTTATATATATATGCTTAATTCTTTCCTGATCCTTCCATGCATGCAATCTGTGGAAGATTGGCTTTGTGCATGAACTTTCTGCTATATTTCTTATGCTTTCTAAATATCTTATATAGATGACAATGGTAAAATTCTTGGGAGGAACTACTATAAATTTCCATTTTCTATTTTTGTTTATGCAAGTGAGCAAGGACAGATTGGCTATGGTTTCTCCACCAATCTCCAAGCTGGTTTCCAATTTATCATTCAAGTGCTTATTGGCCTCATCCAACTGAAGTATCAAAACGCACGAGATTCTCCATTTGACACACATGGTCCAATCATGACGTCTTTTATTCTAGTACTGGGTACAAATGTTTATGCCAAATATTTGCTCGAAATAACCCAACCAATTCCAAACACAAGATACCTCCCTATTACTAAACTTGTTTGTCAGATTTCGGGTGTCGTAGCCTGTGGTTTATTGCTATCGACCCTCCTTCCTCCCATTTTGTGGTTGATCATTTTATGCCCATGTGCATTCAAGTCCATAAGGGCAATACAGGGCTCATACCCGGAGATTTTAGAGTTTCTCCAAGATATATACCACAATATTTCCGAGTTGCTCCACGATATATACCAGAAGATTTCTGAGTGGCTCCATGGCATATCAGTTCGAGTATTCAACAAACTACATGACACATTCCAACAGATTTGCATTCTAACTTGGCAAGGAGGCCCTTGAGCATTTAAATAGAACTTGACAGAGGAAGAGGTCGGGTCGAGGTGGTTGTCCAAGGGTGCAAATCGTTTGATCAATTACTCGATCTAAGGTATGAATCATTTCGATAACTATGAAAGTATTCTCTCATCCTTCTCTCATTTTTTTTCTTTTTTAAAATCAACCATCGAATGTGTAAGATATATAGAAGAGATTTAATGGCTGATTAAAAAAAAAAGATATTTAGAAGAAAAAAAAATATTAATAGTATTTCTCAATCTATATATATAACAACTTGGAAATATTTGTCACTTACTTATAAAAGAAAAAAAAAATGTATATATATATGTTTGTCACTTCTCAATAACCAATTACCAGAGGGCGCGTAAGGATGCTTTTTTCAGTTTCCGACTGATGTAGTGTTTTCTTGTTGCTTCGTTGTCTTGCCATATTTGACATAATAATAATAATAATAAATCTGACAATATTATAATGATGTGTGCAAAAACCTCTTCTAATTCCAAGAATCACTCACTAATTACTTGCCGAGCTGTAAACTTTGAGGGTGATGCTCTTCAAGTGATCAAAGCTGTAAACTCAGACTCTCAGTGCAATAATTGCTATGGACATATAATAGAAGACATTAAAGGAGGCCTTAGGAGGTTGGCATCGTCAAGATTCATTCACGTCCATCGATCTGGTAATGGCGCAGCTCATGAACTAGCTATTATGATGGCTAGGACCCATGTCATGGATTTTTTCATTTTCTCAAAAAAAAAAAAAAAATCAATATTAAATTTTTTTTTTCATTTTTTATATTATATAATTTACTTTTTATTACTGTTTAAATTAAACAAATATTTTCACTTTTTCAAACTACTTCTTCACTATTTCCTCGCACTGATATTTGAGGTTACTGGTTTGCACCACAACTAAAGCAATATCAACGTTATCTTCCTGATCAAGGTGCGGGAATCTCTTAATCCATGATGGTATACGGCCGGGCCCTCTCCGAGCAAAGCCATTTATCAAATCTCGTAAGCTAGGTTCAACTTCCACCTTGCGGCTCGGCGTGAGCTTGCTCTTCCTTCCTTGTGGGTGCCTCCGACAGTAAATTGATTAAAGATAACTTTGATGTTGCATTTAAGGGCTCTTTTGCTATAGCAGTGGCTAATGAGAGGAGTACCATTATTGGAGCTGTCACGAAGAAGCTTCACTTTTCAGATGCCTTACAAGGTGTTTGCTGTTAACAACCCTACAAGAGCTTTTGTCCCGCACGAGTCAGAGAAACGTTACATACCAGTCCTTGGCGGCTCTAATATTTGGTGTCACCTTGATTTGACCCAAGGATATATTCTAAAGTTCTTGCTGATGCACGACAATAGTTTTACCCTCATAGTCATTGTTTACACTTATTTATTAATTATATTTCTATTACAAAATGGAAGGGCAAAGTGCCAAGAAGTTGTCTTTGGGAGGGTTAATTTTTTAAATTTTTTTTATTTTTTTTTTTATTTTAACTATACACAAAATTGTAATAAACCCAAGGTAAAATAAAAAACGAAGTATTTGTATAACAAAACAATTAGAATGGTCAATTTTGCATTTTCTTTCCTTTATCTTATAAGGGTGGGTTTATGATTACGATTTTATAAAAATAATCTGTATTTTTAAAAGATATTGCAAAACATAAGGTGTTTGGTTTTGTAATTTTAAAAACACTTAATATAAAATAGGAAAAAAAAATCGGTGATTTCTATAAGTACTATGGTCAACCGGAACCATCTATATATATATACGTCGTACTATCATTTGGTTATAATAAGGTATAGTGTTTATAATCAATTTTTGTTATTTGAATAATGCCGCTACATGTATTAGTTAGGTGAACAATATATGTTAATCTATATTTGGGGAATTTTTTTTCCCCCAAATTTATGTTTATTTGCAATTTAGTTTTTGAAGTTTGAATTTTGTTAATTGGATCTATGATGTTTGTATTTCTTATTAATGTCGCCTTCTGTACACTCTTCTTACATGTGAGCTTAAACCTTTTTTTTTAATAGTTAAAGCCCAGGCCAATACATAAAATATTTAATTTATAAATAGGGATTGAATTGACGAAGTTGAGATTTGATCTTAGAACCTTTGGCACTGATACCATATTAAACCACTAGTTGTTCCAAAAGTTTAAGCTAAGAGAAATAGATAAATTTAATTACTTAATCATTACTTTAATACCTGTCAAATATCATGTGACATGCATCGAAAAGCATCATTTTAGCAAATAATTTCTTGAGAAAGAAATTAAAAAATAAAAAATAGAGGGAAAATGACTATTTTTCTCTCTCTCTCTTTTTTTTTTTTTTTTTTTTTTTTTTTTTTTTTTTNTTACCAACGTGTTTTACTTCACACGTTAGTAAAATATTAATATTTTCTTTTAATAAAATTAATAAAAAAAATTATTTTCCATTACTAACGTGGTATGAACTACACGTTACCAATTGCTAACGTTTTTTTCATACCACGTTAGTAATTGGTAACGTGTTTAAGATGGCACGTTACAATATTTTTATTTTTCCTTTTTCTTTTTTTGCGTCCCATTTACTAACGTTTTAATATTTAACACGTTAGTAAATGGTAACGTGGCAAAAAAAATGAACAGTAGACACGTTAGTAAATGGCGCCTTTTTTGTAGTGTATATATCTTTCACGTGGGTGCACCACTGATGCCATTGTGCCCACCAATATCATTGGTCGAATCTTATAAAACTAGAAAAATCACTGGGTTTACGCCAAAGAATTTCTTGTTATTTATTTGTCACGATGTGAGATATTGGGGATATTCTTCGAGATGTTGGACCGATCAGTTTATAAAAGCTTGAGTTATATATATTGAATAGAATGATTCATTTTGAAAGTTGATAATAACTTGATATGCCTTTTAACATTATTATTAATTAGATTAAAATTTAATAATAATTAATTTCAATCCAATGATTATTTCAAATGTTACAAGGAATAATGTTTTAAAAGCCACAACTTTCAGGGATATATAAAAGCTAGACGGGAGGTGTGATACAGCTAGCTACAACTTAAACTCAACTAAGACTCAATGTCTTTCTTTGTTTTAGTTTAAGGTCCTCTCTCCTCTACAAACAGTTTTTTTTTTTAATTGTTTTTATAATTACAAATATTGAGGAAATATATATATATATATTTTCTAAACAAAATTATATTTGGATGGTTTAGAAAATAGAAAACAAACAATATTATTAAAAAAACCAAACAATACAAACAACATCAGGGGCCTAAATTAAATTATTAGATTCTTCTTTTCTTAAAAGCTTAACTTTTTAGAATAAATGGTGATTTAAACATGATATTAGAATAAAAGCTTTAAGTTCAAGTCCTGTCTCACATTTACCTCAAATTTTAATTAAATATTTCACCTCACACATGAGGAACATTAATTCTCTGTATTGACCCATGAGGTCTACCACTTCAAGTCTTGTAATTTTCACTACTATATTTTCAAGAAGAACAAGATGTTAAAAGGCCTAGCCAATGATCCAAATGTCCATAAGACTTTTCAATATTGATTTGGTTCCTAAAAAACCCAATCCCTCTAGAATGGGTGACTTTAGACCCATTGCTTGTTCATTGCAATGTGGTCTACAAATGTATCACATAGATTTTGGCTAATCGGCTACTCCCTGGCCTAGATGCTGTGATAAGTAAGAACCAAATTGCTTTTGTCCCTCAAGGAAGTATTTTGGAAAATGTTCTTTTGGCTCAAGAGTTGGTTAGGGATTATCATAAGGAGATTGGTCCTAGCTCCTCAGTGTACTCTCAAGGTGGACTTGATGAAAGCCTATGATTCAATTAATTGGGAGTTTATTCTCCTCTGTCTTTTTGGGGGCTCCTTTAAGGTTTGTGAATTGGATAAAGGAGGATTACTAATCCTAGATTCTTTGTTGCGATTAATGGTACTTTAGTTGGGTACTTTCAAGGAGAAACAGGGCTTAGACAATGGGATCCTGTTTCCCCTTGTCAAGGATATTATGTTAGTGTTATTTACTTTCTTAATCTACTAGGTTGCTTGCTTATCACTTACAGCCTTTTTATAAATAGAAGCCTTTGTATTTATTCTCAATATCATTATAATACAATATAGCTCATTATATGCTTCTGCTCTCTCTCTTTTCTCTCATTCTTCTGTTCTTTACAATATATTCAACAATATATTTAATATGGTATCAAAACCACATTTCTTGTGGCCTCCAATAAACGTCTTTAACGTTTCCTTGCACTCCCTTCGGCGATCTCTTTTTTCCGGTCGTCCACGCGCCGCCAAGCACTCTGCTGCTGAAAATCTCTTTCACGCCTTCTCCGCAACCTCATATGGAAAAATTTATACCAGATTCAAGCTTGTGAGGCACAAATTTGTTGATCTGTGGAAGATCTATTGCCAATAGCGTTCACATGATCCGTCGCCAAAGGACAAGCAAGACGGCCCTACTTAGCTTAGCCGACCAGGCAAGATGACTCTACTTAGCCTAACTGACCAAGCGAGATAGCCCTACTAAGCTTAGCCGACCAGGCGGGATGGCCTTACTAAGCTTAGCCGACCAGGCGAGACGGTCCAAGTTCATTACTAGTATATGGTTTCCTAGTCCAAATGCATGACTTAATTCAATTGCACTAGCAACTCTTATGACGTCACTCTGGCAACTCTTTCGACACAAGCAGCTTTTTCAGTGAATTCAATTCTTTCTTTCCCTTTCTTTTTACCCTTACAGCTTGAGTTTGAAGGAGATCTTAAGAATATTATTTTAGGGTTATTCACTTCCTTAGGTATTTTAGGTCTACTAGGTTACTTGCCTATTACTCGTAGTTTCTTTATAAATAGAGGCATCTATATTCATTCTCAATATTATTATAATACAATGTAGTCCATTATATGCTTCCGCTCTTTCTCTTCTCTATCATTCTTTTGCCCTCCACAATATATTTAACACCCCTTATTTGTTTGTTATCTCTATGGAAGTTCTCTCCCAACTTTTTGTTATCTCTATCTTTATCCTTCCCAAACAGATTATTCATCTCTTAGAGCAAAATTCAACAGAATCCTTTGGAGTGGCAGAATGCTAAAAAAAGCTAGAGCCAAGGCTAGTTGGTCTTTGCTTTGTTTTCCTAAAAGGGAGGGGGGATTGAGTATTAAGAGATTGGAGGATTGAATAAGGCTTCAATGCTTAGGCATATCTGAAAGCTCTTTGTGCAAGCTGGAGATCTTTGGGTGGCTTGGGTGAAGGAGTACTTGCTAAAAGGAAAATGAATTCTTCTGCCAAGTTAAGATCCCCCAAGGTTGCTCTTGGTGTTGGACGGAACTGTTAAAATTGAGAGATATTGCTACAGAGTAATTTATCCCGTACAAGGTAGGGACTGGCCGGGGAGCATATATTTTTTATGGCTTGATTCATTGGATCCCTCATGAGGTGTTACTTGATGTTCATGGCAATCGTGTCATCTATGATGTAGGAACTAATATTCATGCTCGGTTGTCCTCTGTCATCCGTATTTCTAGTGAGACGCCAATTGGGATGCAGCCATAAACAAGGCGACTAGCACGAGATCACGGTGGTGTGGTGGTTGCTGTTATGTGCACAAGTAGACCTAACATAACTGACCCTGCTACTGCCGAGGCTTTGGCGGCTTGGACGCTGGCTGTTTTATGCAAAAGGCTTGGTTTATCATAGCGGAAGGGGATGCAATGGAAGTAGTTCTTGCCCTACAGTGTGAACGTGAGTGCAGGGGAAGCTATGGTCACTTTGTGGATGAAGCTAAGCATCTGCTCAACCAGACGCTGCCCTGGACTGTCCAACATGTGGGGAGAGAGGCCAACACTGCTGCTCATCATCTTGTACAATATGCTGCTCTAAGGGAGGAGGAACAAATATCCCGATTTTATTCGTCCTATTTTAATCTCTGAACAAGAGGCTATTTGATTAATGATATTATGAATACCCTTTCAAAAAGAAAAAGAAAAAGAAAAAAAAAAATCGAGAACTTTTTGTCGTTTCCAGTGGCTCCTTTCCTTCCCATCCAACTCCCGTTGATCACTCACCCCGGCATATCTCGTTGCAAAACCTAATAAAAAAGAATACTGAATTGGAAGGTTGCAAAAAAAAAGGTAGAAAGCCTCCAGATCCACTATTTCTCGAGTACATCGATCAATGACCAAAACACCGTCAAAACCCCGCCCCGTCAAAACTCCGTCAAATAGAAGTGATCCATGTGCTAGCCGTGAGGGCAATGCGGGAACACCGTCTTGCACCGCCTTTATTCTTTCCCTAATTAAGATTCCATCCTTAGTTTCCTGCTTGATTATCGCCTTCAACTCCCCTTCTCAACTTCCCCTGCTCAAGTCCCCTGCATCCTTTCATCTCCGACTCATCCATTCACTTCCAAAACAAGTTTCATAACTTGGGAAAAATGGAAGGCAACAGTTTCGTTAATCGTCCTTCAGAAGGGTTAGAAACATTAATCCTTTTTCTTTAATTATGGTTTTACATTTTTATTTCTCTACCAGGTACGTCTGACCAGTTCATCGGTGAAGAACAAGATGTTAAAGGCCACACTAATTAATGACCCAAATATTTTTAGATATTGATATATTACTACAAAAAATGTTTTGCCCCTCTTACCTAAAGATCCTGATATGGTCAGTGCTACCCATTAAGAAGCTCTCCCCACAAACCCATCTCCGCCATTTTGAACCCATCCACTGCTCCACATATATGTACATACCCTCCATCCACGCTTCTTTGGTAATTCAAAGATCCTGCAACAAAAATGCATGTTTTCCTAAATTCATACTCCTCCGCAAACCCCTGCAGCAACCACTACTCTGCCATTTTCAACACCTCCACGTGTATATACCTCCCCTTCAAAAACACTCTCTGAGGAGCACCAATATTGTTTCTCTCTGAGCTACTTTCCCTCTCTTGATCAGCCCTCTCAGCTCCTCTCTGAACCCACAGTCCGACCACTTGTATCACACCCCTCACTGCATGCATTTTCACATATCAATTAAAACTATCATAATTTTCACATATCAATAATACGGAAATATTTTTAAATCTATAGATGAAAAGACATACATGTAATTATTAGTACAAACTTCAAATGAATTATCCGTTAACGCTAAAAAACGTTAACGCTAAAAAAAGAAAAAGGGAAACCTCATTTCAACGTTAGCTTGATAATAATTGTGCACATTAATATAAATGCTTAGAGAAAAGATTTGTTTCTTTGGAATCCGATGCTTTCTATAAATGAAATTGAGAGTATCTATTTACTTATTTAGTGTAAAATGAGGAGTAATATTGTAAATATTATCCTATTCCGTTTTGTTATTCATTTGTTCCACTTATCATTAAAGTAGGATTTTAATTATAAAACCACACTTGTTGTTGATTTTTTTTTTTTTGAAAGAGTTGTTGATTATTAATAAAATTGACAATCAGTTTTCTCAAATAATAAATAAAATAAAATAGAAGAGTTTAGAATGTTAGGATTATGTAACCTTACCATTTTAACCCAATAATACCAATAATTTTTTGTAAAAATATTTGTGCTATATCATTTGGGTCAATAAAGTCTTACATGAAGGTCGGATTGATATGTCAAGTGGTTCATTTTATCTATTTATTTATTGTGTTTTTTCTTCATATTTTTGTTTTTAGATATATCTGACTCTCGTAAGAAATTATGTTTCCAACCCAAAAAATAATAGATTGCATCCCGAACCAATGTTAATTATAATTTATGTACATGTATGTGAACGGGAATCTACTATATAGGCTTGGAAGAAGCCCACTCCTATAAATCTTATTGATATACAATGTAAACATGCGTTTTCTATATATCTTCTTCTATATTTAAAGTCTTCTCACCATTTACTGTAAATAATAATAATAATAATAATTTATTATTATTATTATTATTATTAAGCCTAGGAAAAAATATCGGAAATTATTTATTGAATATTTTCAATTATTTCATGTTTAGTTTTGAATTGCTTATCTCATATCATATCAAGTTTTTATGTTCATACACTTGACTCTTAAGGCACCAAAAATTGGTAGCCGGCCTATCAAAAAATGCATGATTATATTTCTTTTACTCTTTAAATAAACTAAACTTACTGATATTTTATAGATGAAAATGTTGAAATTCAAGAGAGAAACTACTAATTCCATTTTCTATTTTTGGTTATGCAAGTCATGGGCAAGGACGGATTAGCTATGGTTTCTCCACCAATATCCGTGATCAGTTTCTCGTTCAAGTGTTTATTGGCCTCGTCCAAGTGAAGTATCAAAACAATCTTCTCCATTTGACACACATGGTCTGATCATGTTGGTTTTCATTCTAGTACTGGTTGCAAAAGTTTACACCAAATATTTGCTAGAGATATCCCAACCAATTACAAACACGAGCTACTTCCCTATCACTAAATTTGTTTGTCAGATTTCAGGTGTCCTAGCCTGTGGTTTATTATTATCCATTCTCCTTCCTCCCTTTTGGTGTTGGATCATTCTATTTTCAAGTGTATTTAACTCCATAAGAGAATTACACCACTCATTCCACGAGATTTCTGTGTCGCTCCAAGAAATATACCAGCAAAATAGGAGCTATGAGTGGCTCCATTGTATATACCGGCAGATTTCTGAGTCAATCCATATAATATACCAGCAGCTTTATGAGTGGCTCCATGGTATATACCAGAAGATTTCTGAACCACTCCATAAAATATACCAGCAGCTTTATGAGTGGTTCCATGGTATATACCAGAAGATTCCTGGTATTTTAGGTCGAGTATTCAAGAAACTATATGACGCATTTCAAAGGATTTTAAATCCAACTCAACATATTAACGAGAACTCGGTGAAGCAAGAGGGCGGAGGTGGTTGTCCAAGGGTGCAAGTCGTTTGATCGATTAAGGTATATATGAAAGCATTTCGATAACTATGAAAGCAATTTCTTTATTGTTGTGAGCATAATCTATAAAACAGCTTAGTCAGATATTTCCCTTTCTTATTTGCCACTTTTCAAGAACCAACGAGAGGTTAAGGATATATTTTTTTTGAAAAAAAAAAAAATCCAGCACCGTTAGTGTTTTCTTGTTGCTTTCGTTGCCTTGCCATAGTAAATTTGACCCAAAAAAAAAAAAGTTTATGTTCTGTGAATTAATTAGAATAGATGCTACCATTGCACTCTACATGAACATGTTCTATATATGCATTGTTTGTTTTCAATGTAGTGATCGATCGGCTTCCTGAGGATAATGTACGTACTAGTCAAAATATGTGTTGTGTTGTGTGTATTTATAAGATTTGTGTCGCACGTTGAAAAAATATAGTTGGGTTAATATATACCTAAGCAGACCTAAGTCTTTAGTCTATCAGCTTAAATTTTTGAACTAAAAGTGATATCATGCCCTAATGTGCATATTAACTTTCTCTTGTTTGACTCCCCTTGATTGAAGAATATATAGAACTGACTCTTGCAAGATAATTTCATCCAGTTATTAGATACAATGCAAAATTGAATAACTCAAGATTGAGTGTATACTTAGAGAAATGCTATGCGCCATTTTCTAACCATCTTCTTCTTTTTCTTTTTTCTTTTTTTTTTTTTTTTAAAAAAAATGAATTCAAATCAACAATTGGATTTGTAGGTTTACATGTGGGTCCTACATATTAATAGTGAAGTTTTTTTTAAAAAATTTTATGGAGATGATTACGAGAATGAGGCTTTACATTTTTCGTACACTCATGAAAGGTATTCAAATGGTATTTCCAATGGACACACTAGCTAGTAAGAGCATTCCTAATGGAGGGGCCAATTTTTTTTATGCAAAATGGCTTATGAAACCCCACTTTATTTAGTTTAGCTAATGAATTTTTAAAGGCACTTTAAATCCGATTAGGTATATTTTTATCTATATCATTTAAATATATATATATTTTTTACTCTCTATTGATTCTATCTTTATTTTTTCAATAGTAATTCGTTTAGTACAATAATTTTTCAACGATTATTATTTTTCAAATAATCTTTTTTGTAACTATAATATTTTTGAAACGGTTGTATTAATTTATAATAATTATATTTTTCAACGGTTATATTTTTTCAAATGTCGTATTGCCAACGTTAAGTATGAAAACCATATTCTCATAGTAATGTCAATCATATTTATGAAATATCTTTTTATTAAAAATTGTGAGAAAATATTCTCATAATAATCACTTGAAAAGTGGAAAAAGTTTTGGGAAAAGAGAAATAGGTAAGACAAACAATAAAAAGTAAAATGGCTCCCTTAAAAAGTGTTGTTACATGTAGTTTTTTTTTTCCTAATCCAATATGAGGGTTTTTTACAAATCTAATTAGACATTTTAGATAAAAGTATCATTTGGTTCTTCCATTGGGAATGCTCTAAGATCTCCACAAGCATGGTGTACATAAATAAAATTAGCAAAACTTAATGTAAGATATTTATTTGTTACATACAAGCCTGGCATCTGATTTTAGAGTTTAATACTCAAAATAAAACACTGATTTGCAATTTATTTCAAGCTTGAAATTAAAAGTCAAACTACTCAACTGGGTTATTATTGGGTTAGCATGAAAGGAAAGTGTGGAACCAATTATTATTAAAGATAGGGGAAAAATTTATAGTGGTCCTTCGGATTTCACTTTTTATAAAATCGATTCCTAAAGTTTAAGATTCTTAAAGTTTGAATCTTTATCAAATGAATCCCTTCGTTGATCACCCTCTCTTAAATTTTTATGTTAAATTTTTATGGGTGATGCTACATTATATCTATTTAAAAGACAACATGTGTTAAGACAATTCAGTCAGCATGCCTATTGCCTACATTAGGAACATACCTCATTGAACTGCCACATCATGCTTAAATCTCTATTTTATCAGCAGTGAATAATTAGATTACCTATGGGCTATATCTTGTTTCTTACAGTACATGGAACGCTTGCAATATTTATAGCTGATTTAGCTGATTGACAAATGCATTTAATTTATCAAACTGTGTTAAGTACATATAGGACAATTTTTCGATCTATATATGTTGAAAAACTTTTACCCATATTTGCAGCACACAAAATAAATAAATAAATCGACAACAAACCGAGTCAAATGTAAGGATATTCAAAAAGCTCAAAATTGTTCCAATTAATGATTTCTACTAGACCACATGTTGAACCTAAAGGTACTACGTACCTGCTTTAACTATAAATATTTTATAACATTCTGAACGAGTTCTTCAACTTCTTGATTTCAGACATCAATTTTTGTTTGTGAGACCTATATATATGAAGGAATGGATTATTGGCATACGTGGACGATTCAGCCTCTCAAGTTTTACCTTCATTCTTATTTACGTTGACATTTTGGGAGACTTTACTTTATATTATGTTGTTTTAAGTATGTTTTGGGGAGTTTATTTTGGATTTTCATTTGATGGCCGGTTAATTTTGACTACTTTGTTCTGCTTGTGGAGTTTTTTAGTTTTTTAAGTTTAGTTTTTTTGTTGTTGTATTTGGGCTACTTGATAAGCGCCGAATGTTGCACATTCAAGCCCCTTTACTCGCATATGTTAATTCCTTAGCGTTGTTATTTATTTGATTTTGCGTTGTTTTTGTGTTTTCAGGTCAAATGCAAGAGTTCCATTAGAAATCGGGCTAAAAGGGACAAGTTGGCATCATTCTGCACCTGTGAACGATCACAGCTGCACCTGTGAACGATCGCCCAAAGCCTGTGAATGATCGCACTGTGAACAATCGCCCAAAACCTGTGAACAATCGCACTGCGAATGATCGCCGAAATCCTATGGACATTCGCACTCGAGCGTGCAGAACACGAAAATCACTTTTTTTATAGCTGAACTCGATTTTTAGTCTCCCAATTGGACTGGGAGACTGACCTACGACTGTAATTAGGGTTTTTAGGGTTTTCTAGTCCCTATAATAGGCTCTTAAACATTGTAAAAGAGAGTCGTTTCCTAGAGTGAAATTCAGAACTTGTTTGTGGAGCTTAGAAGATCATGAGCGACTAAACCCCTTAGTGGGGTACCGATGTAATCCTTTCCAAGCACAATGGTGATTGTATTTGATTCTAGTTAATTCATTATATATATGTTGATTGCATAACTGTGAGGATTGCAACCTTTGAATTCTGTTCTTAATTTTAATGCAATTGTTATTCAATTCCAAATTCAATACTTGCGAAATTCTTATCTTGTCTTAGAAATTATTTTGCATGTGTTGAACTCAATCAATCTTATTTTCTGTGATCATAAGATTGATGGTTATGCAATGGTTTTAATATGCATATGATTAATAGGATTAAGATAGGCCATGCTTAGGGAAGACGGGTCGTACTACACCCTAGTTTAGTGTAATTTAGGTAGACGATCCGTGCCAACCGAAGATGGGTTATGCTATTCCATTGATTGTATGAAAACTTATTAAGGAATTTTATAGTTTATACCTAGGAAAGACGGGTCATGCCGCATCTTAGTGGTTAGGTGGATGATCCATGCCAACCGAAGATAGATTATCCTTATCCCTTGATATTGTATTTTCTTGTTCTTTTATAACATACATAGTCTGAGTTTTTGGAATTAAATATTGAAAAAACGCTAAACAGATAAATATCACAGTTTATGCGGAATTAACGGATATTTAAATTTAAACAAGCAATCACCAAAATATGAATAATCAAACACAAAGATTTTGGTGACGAAGAGGAAACCTTTTAGAAACAGATCTAAAAGTAAAACCTCTCCGGGACAGCCAAACCCAGGAAATCACTATCAAAAGATTATCCAGAGATTACAGACACTAGGAACACTTACAACCCTTTGTAAGACCTTGGCTCTGTAAGATCGACAAGCCTCCAACTCGTCTCCCCGCTCACAATCTTTTTCAACGTGATTCTCCTTTACCGGACCCTTCCGATAGACTTCTCAATTACGCTCACAAACAAACTAACAAAGATCTTCTAAGAGGAACAATAAGGCTCACAATAATTCTCTTTTTAAGCACAGCCTCTCACGAACTCTCTGGGGGTGAAAATTCGTGCCTCTCTATTTTTATAGAGATGTATTTATAATAGACTCACAATCCCTAGACCTAGGACACAGTTTGAAATCATTTAAAACTGTTACAGGTACGGGATGTCCGGACATGTTAATTAGATGTCCGGACATGGCCTTGCGGAGCTGCTTCCTGGAATTTGTGTCCGGACACCATAGTAGCATGTCCGGACATGGCCTGCAGAGGGAGAAAATCACATTCTGAAAATGCTGTCCAGTCTTGATCAACAGCTCCGATCGATAAGCATTTGTGGTTCGATTGAGCTGAAACTTTGCAGGCATGTTCATGACACATGAATCCTCATTATGAACGGTGGAGATCGGATTCGGATCATTCTATATTAGTGTTTGAGCACGTGAACAGTAACCTCTGTATTTTGGAACCGAATTGAGCCAACAAAAAAACTAACAAATACGGTAACCATTGTTGTGCGGATTGTGGTGAAATCGGTACCTTACTTCTCTCTCTCATATATTTACTCTTAATTTAGCATTTAATTTCATGCACTTTTAATTCTCAAAACAATCAAATCTCTTTTGTTCAATTAGGTTAAGTTTAGTCTTCTAAATTTAGTAACAAAACCCCTACAGTCCTTGAGGTTTGACACCCTCAATATAGCCCTATCCTATAGGATTCGTTCTATTGCTAGTGGTATTTTTATTATTGATAAATTTGGTCACAAAGTTACCACATCACTACTCATGTCCTAGATCTTGGCTGTTTGATGCAGATCTAGTACACGTGTTAGCTTTAGTTGTTTTTTTTTTGTAATAAGGCATCCTGACCTTTTTGGTTGTGGATGGTTTAGTCCTCTGGTCTTGGGTTGTAGGGGTTTTGTTAAGGGCTACACTTATGTTTTGTTGGTCTCTGCTTGTTGCAGATCTGGTGCGTCTTCCTAGAGATCTCTTTGATGTCAGGCTCTTTCGCTGCTGCTTGTAGAGTTTTTTTAGTTTTATTTTTTTGTTGTTGTGTTTGGGCTACTCATGTCCTAAATTTTGGCTGTTTGATACAGATCTAGTACATGAGTTAACTTTAGTTGTTTTTCTTGTAATAAGGCATCCTGTCCTTTTGGGTTGTGGATAGTTTAGTCCCCTAGCCTTGGGTTGTGGGGGTCTGTTAGGGGCTACACCTATGTTTTGTTAGTCTCTGCTTATTGCAGATCTGTTCTAGTATCGAAAGTTATACATAGGTTAGTCGGTTGGTGAAATCACAATTTTGGCTATAGTTTTGTCTTGGCTATGGTTAAGATTTGTCAAAGTTTTGTTGCTCTGCATTGTATAAACTTCGTGCTTTTAACTTCTATCTTAACTCATGTCTTAGATCTTAACTGTTTAATGCAGATCTAATACATGAGTTAACTTTAGTTGTTTTTTCTTGTAAAAAGGCATTTTGGCCTTTTGGGTTGTGGATGATTTAGTCTCCTGACCTTGGGTTGTGGGGGTTTTGTTAGGGGCTACACCTATGTTTTGTTGGTCTCTGCTTGTTGCAGATCTTGTGCGTCTTCCTGGGGATCTCTTCGATGCCGGGCTCTTCCGCTATTGCTTATAGAGTTTTTTAGTTTTTTTAGTTTTATTTTTTTGTTGTTGTGTTTGGGCTACTCATGTCCTAGATCTTGGCTATTTGATGCAGATCTAGTACATGAGTTAGCTTTAGTTGTTTTTCTTGTAATAAGGCATCCTGACCTTTTAGGTTGTAGATGGTTTAGTCCCCTGGCCTTAGGTTGTGGGGGTTCTGTTAGGGGCTACACCTATGTTTTGTTGGTCTCTGCTTGTTGTAGATTTGTTCTAGTATCGAAAGTTACACATAGGTTAGCCGGTTGATGAAATCGTAATTTTGGTTATAGTTCTGTCTTGGCTATGGTTAAGATTTGTTAGAGTTTTGTTGCTCTGCGTTGTATAAGCTTCGTGCTTTTGACTTCTATCTTAATCATTGAAATCAGTATCTTTAAAAAAAATAATAATAATTTCTTAGAAAGACATTTTATTTGAGCAAGTTTTTATATATAGAGAATAAGAGATGGCATGCCGCATGCATGATGCACGCATGCACAACGCAAGAAGCTTAACCTTAATTATTGTGGTTGGATATGAAAAGCCTATATGAACCAAAATCAAACAATTGGTGCATATATATATAAAAGAAAGGAGAATGTTAACTGCTCTCCTAATGTTTATCTTGTGTTGTCCTATTCCAAAATATTGTAATATATTGTAATTTAAATTTTAAAAATTTAGGTTCACGAACCATAACGTTAAAATTATAAACTATAGATTTAAAAGAAAAGAGTGACATTGTAAAAAGTAATATACTGTTGGATTTTAATATGACAAAACTTCAAATTTTAAAGAGTTGCTATATATATATAAAAGAAAAGAGAATATTAATTGCTCTCCTGATGTTTATCTTGTGTTATCCTAGTCCAAAATATTATAATTGTAATTTAAATTTAAAAATTTAAGTTCATGAACCACAATGTTAAAATTATAAACTATAGATTTAAAAGAAAAGAAGTCAACATTTTAAAAAGTAATAAACCATCTTTAAATCTTAAAAAGTTGCGAAAGAATACCATTCTAGAACTCTAGTAATGAAAACCTAATAGTTGCAGTTGACCAAAAACATTTTTTTAAAAATTTTAAATTACGTTTATCATATTTTTAATTTGACTCTTACAATAATAATTTTTTGACTCCCCACCGCCGCACTAATAATTGAAAGTTTTCGGTTGACAAATAAACCCGTGGACTTTTCTTGTGTCTATCACGCTGAAATGAAATTGTGTAAGACTTCTTTGCCATTGCTCTCTAAAAGACTTCTAAAAAGCATGTCATCGCATGATTGACATGTGATGGAATCATTCGCGTGACATTCAACTACGTATGCACATGTGACTGTGTGAGGATGACATCGTTGCCGCCAACCATGCACAAAACTATATATGGAGATTTTTTTAACCTAAATTAATAAATGTTAATTCTCATTTTTCACATATTTTTTTTTAATATTCTTAATAAATATTTATTGTCATTCTATTAAGTTACTTAAATATTGAATTTTCAAAAATTTGAACATTTTAAATCACAATTACCACTTATTAAAATAGGTTAAAAAAAAATTTCAACAAACCAACTGTTCACTTACAATCTTTGTTAGTTCGGTCAACAAATTGACTCAGCCCCAATGGCTGAGCTAGCAGGGATCAAGAGGGGGCACATGCCTCCCCTCAACCCCCAAAAACTTTTTTTACTAGTAAATTTTCTTTGTTTGTCCTAAACTTGCTCACTCTCAAAACTCTTAACCACTAATTTAAGGGGCGCGCACCCTTTGTAGAACTCTTTCTAAAATTCTCTTGTAGCTATTGACATTAGACCAACAAATTTATTATTATTGTTTCAATCTTCACTCTTTAGAACCCTTGTAAATTAAAACTTAGATAAACAAGTTAACAAAGAAGGAAGGTCAGCCTTCAAGTCTTTCAAGAACAAGCTCAGAAAAGAAGAAGAAAAATTCTAGAACAAAAAAAAGAGAAACTTACTTCAATCTTCAACTTTGAGAACAAAGAACAAGAAGGAAGAGTGTTTGAGATGTCTTAAAGTCATCAAGATACATATTTTTTTTTTTTGAAGTGATGAGACATTATTCACAATTCACAAGACATCACAATTAATTACAATGCACAAGCAACGAGACTTATTTGTGGCTAGTCTTTATTTCTTTATTTTGGAAATGGAAGCCAAACTTTACAAAAAAATATAAAAAATGGAAGCCAAAACTTCCACAGCAACACTACTATACATATCATAATTCAAAATTTGGCATTTAAAAAAAGAAAAAAAAATTGAATCACCCACACTTTTTTTTTTCGGAGATGGATAAATTTAAATTGATTACATGCTAAAGATGGATAAATGTGACATCATAATTAAATAAAGCTACTCCCTAGTTAATTGTTGGATATACACAGTTTAGACTTTAAAGTGTTTAAAACACATTTGCAGAAATAGCTTTTGCATTATATAATTAATTTTTTTTTGGATAATCTCTATCAAAGTAAATTAAGCAAAATTGATGGAAACAACTCTTTAAAAGAAAAGAAAAAAAAAAACCAGCTTGCATACCGCATTAAAAATGGATGATCATTGTGTATCTAGAAACTCTAACTCATAAGATGATACTTGGATGATTATGAAGCTCTCAATAGATTTAATTTATTGATTCAAATGGAAAGAAGTAATTTTTTTTTATGTATAATGAGTTCTAACTACAAGACATCTTATCCCGTAAATAAAATTTAAAATTTCTCATACTACCTTAATTAGATTGAACTTAGTCACTTGCTATTGAAATATATAATTAAAATTTTATAAAATAAAAAAAATTACTTCGTTAGTTATATTTTTTCCTTCATGAATAAAAGTTCTAGCTTCGCCACTGCTCAGCCCTAATAAAGGTGATATGAAGAAGTGAAAAAGTTTTGTTTTATAATAATTTTTTTTATTTAAATAGGAGTAAAAAGTAAATAATTTGATATAATAAGTAAAAAAACTGAAATGTTTATATACAGATTTTTTTTTTTTTTTTTAATGAAGTAAATAGCATTGAGGGAAGGGAAAAGAGTTTACCAAACGGATCCTAAGAGTTGCAGTAATATCTTCTTCATTTTTCCCATAAAAAAGTCGTATTTCCATGTCAATCTTTCTTGCGGTGCAAGAGTCTAAGACTAAGAGCATGTTTGGGATTGAGTTTGAGAAATAGAGCTTTTGGGCAAAAGCTTCATTTTTAAGCTTTTGCCAAAAGTGCTTTTTGACCATTTTTAGGCTTTTTGGACCTCTAAAAGCGCTTTTAATTTTTTTACCAAACGACTACCTTTTTCTTCAAACGGGCTTTTTGAGTATTAAAAGCACTTTTAAGCCTCCCAAACGCAATCCCAAACAGGCCCTAAGTAGGTCTTGTAAACGTTATTTACGAAGAGTTTGGAATAAAGTATTGGTAGATAATTAAGAAGTAAAAACCAGGGCTCCAATTGTACGTAGTAGGGTCTAGATTCCCTCAAATTCATTTTAAGAATATTTTAGTTATACCTAATCCTTTTTGTTTTGAATCGGACGTGCCACGTGGGGCTGCTATTTATATATATACATATGAGAATAACTTCTATAAGGAGCTGGTGTAAACTAGTTCCTTTGTGCCCACCAATTATAATTAGACAGCTAGAATTATCACACTAAATCAAATAAAGTGAAAAACACCGGATTAAACACACACTACCATCTAAAGACAAAACTCTACTTTTTCTCCTCTGCCCCCCCTTTCTCTCTACGCAGTGAATTGCAGAGTTTCACTCACAACACAATTCTTCATCCTCTCGGTGCTCCTCTCTCTCTCTCTTCTCTCACTCTCACTCTCATAGACACACACACTGGCAACAGAGAAAAAAAATTTCTCTACTGCCCAGTGCTTTCTCCTCTCACACTCATAGTCACGACACGATTTCTCTCTCACCGAAATTATTTCTGTTTTTCTCTCACAATGTTGTTTTTCATTTGCACAAATACAATGTGATTTTTTATATTTCTCTGTTTTCTCTCTCATCGAATACAGTGTGATTTTTTTTTTCTTCCCTTAAATTCTCATTTAAGTTGTATTGGTAGGCTTCTCCAGCAAAATTTGGGCGGTGCTCTATCGTCAACGGCAAGCTCTTGGCTGGGATGCAAGGTATCGGTGGAAGATAGAAAAATAGAGAAGATGAAGAATTGTGTCGTGAGTAAGACTCTGCAATTCATGGCGTAGAGAGAGAGAGAGGGGAGGGGGGGGGGGGAGAGGAGAAAAAGTAGGGTTTTGTCTTTAGTGGATGATGGTAGTAGGTGTTTAATCCGGTGTTTTTCACTTTATTTGATTTGGTGTGATAATCCTACCTGTCTAATTCTAATTGGTGGGCACAAAGGAGCTGGTTACACCAGCTCCTTATAGAAGTTATTCTCATATACATATATATAGAGTATGATAAAAGCACAAGAAAGAACTTTATATAAGACTCTTGCATGGAAATACGACTTTTTATGCTAACTATGCTCTTACTTGGATATAGAACTTTATATCCAAGTAATTAAGAGCCTAGTCAGCTACTTTTTTCAGACTATCTTATCGAAGAAATTAATCTTTGTCCTACTCTCATAACCTATAAACACATGCGCACTCAAGTTTTTTCTTGTAAATATCTCTCTCAAAGGTTTAGCTTTTGGTCTAACTTGTTTAACCTGCACCGGTTAATGCAATCGATGGTATAGTTTTAGAATTAATGATTGAAATATAAAAAATTGAAGTTTTTAGATGTCTTCTAGAAGCTACGACGTCGTTTAGCTAAAAAAGCCGTAATTTAAAACTATAATAAATATCAGGTTATTTTTTTAATTACAGCTTTAGAAAATGAGAGTTAGATGAAGGGACCAAAGTAAGTGTGATTTTCCCTTCAATTTCAAAGGCTGAAAGTGAGATGAGTTTGAGCCACGCCCTCTCCTTTTATTACGACTTTTTTCAGTCATGCATACGTACTCTTGTTTTATTATTATTCTGAGCACCAACTCTCAAAATATAATTTTCCTCAAAACCAATTCAAAAGTAGCGTTACGTTTACCATGCCACCATTCAAATGCATCCGGCATCTCACTTTACAATGTTCTTCGAGTATATTAGCTAGGTTGCATGTGGAATTAACTTTGAACTTTCTCTAGATTTAATAAGTCAAATAAGCATTTGATTAGCTTTTGCTTGTTTCTTTCAAAATTTAGACATAATTTTTATTAAAGTAATAATTAAATGATTAAGTTCACTACAAAAAAATAGCTCTTTAGCGTCGACAATTTTTGGTCGCTAAAAGTCCAAAAGTCGACGCTATTACTATTAGCGTCGACTTTTGGACGCTAATGGGTTGGACGCTAAATGTNAGGAGTTTGGATTTTGGTGTAGCACTCCTAGAAGTGAAGTAATGACGCTTGCATCAAATATACATGTGACATCATACATGTGACATGTCGTCCTATGGACCTGCCAAAACGACATATTTACGATCTTTACCGGTCGAACAAAACATTCATACAAACATCATCAAGAACAAAAATAAGTTTGTACTAATTAATTAAATAATGAATACATGCATCATGAATTTTCATTTATAAAAGAAACACCAACTCTTTCCTGTCCAACTGACTCACTGATCACTCGCTCACCATCTTCCAAAACTACAGAGTTATTTATAAGATAGTAGGAATATCTCGGGGAAATGGAAGATAACAGTTTCATCAATCGTCCTTCATAACGGTTAGTGCTATATATCCTCTTTGCTTTAACTATGCTTTTACAGAGAAGGATAGAAATAATCTTACATCTTATTTACAAAATTATCTAATTGCATGTATTTGAAGAAGGCAGTTGATAAAACATTCCATTGAAAAGAAGCCATTTTGCATATATATATATATATGCTTAATTCTTTCCTGATCCTTCCATGCATGCAATCTGTGGAAGATTGGCTATGTGTACTTTCTGCTATATTTCTTATGCTTTCTAAATATCTTATATAGATGATGTTAGAGAATAGCAATGTGGGCTTGTCCCAAATTGCTCAAGTGTTGAGAAAGCCCACATAAATAAGCCTTACCTAAGCTTGTCCCACATTGGAAAAGTACGAAGTATTTCTCTCCTTTGGCTCCTATATAAGGAGGCCTCCTATGTACAATAAAATCATTCAACAAATGCAAGATGTAGCCAAGAGGGCTTAGTGTGTGGATGTAGGCACATTGCCGAACCACCTTAAATCCTTTGTCTCTTGTCTTCTTCTCTCTTGCTCTTTTATATTTTCGCATCTATATTTTCGCATTGTGTTTTTTATCATGGTATCAGAGCTATAGGCTAACGCCAATTATTAGTTTCTGGGTTAATTTCTTTGTTTCATTTTTTTTTTGTCTTGTAATTTATTTTACTTTTTAGTTTTATTTTTCGGATTTTTTTTTTCTTCTCAGTACTGTTTTTATTTTTGGTCTCTTTGCACATGTCTCTTTGAGACATTTCGTCGAGCACCTTCAACACCTCTGCCTTGTTCATTTCTGTGTTTAGCTTGAGCTTTCTTCATTGCATGGCTCCTTCGGTCAGACCTGGAAAAATAATTTCAGATTTTGACCATGCCTTCATAGCAGCTTAATCTGGAAGGGATCCGTGGTTCTTACCGCTGATTCTCTTTCAGGCTTTTTCAGACACCCATCTCATTACCCATATCTGTGTGGCATTTTGTCAAACACCTTCAATACCCATGGCTTCATTGCCCATATCTCTTCCTTTATTTCTCTCATGGTTTTGTCTATGATCTTCCCATTATATCATACGGCAAAGCCATATCATATGAGACAGTAAGGATTTGTTTTTAGATTGTCGAGAAAATAAAAAAAAAAAAAAATCAGAATCTGTCTCTGCGGGTTGGTGTGTATCACTCGTTTCTCCAGCTCCTTATCATAATATTCTCTCCTCCGTGATCATCATTAGCTGGTACACTTTCTTTTCACTCCAAAATTTTTTTTTNTTTTTTTTTTTTTTTTTTTTTTTGTCTTGTAATTTATTTTACTTTTTAGTTTTATTTTTTGGGATTTTTTTTCTTAGTACTGTTTTTATTTTTGGTCTCTTTGCACATGTCTCTTTGAGACATTTCATCGAGCACCTTCAACACCCTCTGCCTTGTTCACTTCCGTGTTTAGCATGAGCTTTCTTCATTGCATGGCTCCTTCGGTCAAACCTGGAAAAATAATTTCAGATTTTGACCATGCCTTCATAGCAGCTTAATCTGGAAGGGATCCGTGGTTCTTACCACTGATTCTCTTTCAAGCTTTTTCAGACACCCATCTCATTGCCCATATCTGTGTGGCATTTTGTCAAACACCTTCAATACCCACGGCTTCATTGCCCATATCTCTTCCTTTATTTCTCTCATGGTTTTGTCAATGATCTTCCCATTATATCATACGGCAAAGACATATCATATGAGACAGTAAGGATTTGTTTTTAGATTGTTGAGAAAAAAAAAAAATCAGAATCTGTCTCTGCGGGTTGGTGTGTATCACTCGTTTCTCCAGCTCCTTCTCATAATATTCTCTCCTCCGTGATCATCATTAGCTGGTACACTTTCTTTTCTCTCCAAAAAATTTTGATCCATTACTCTATTGGCATCACCATCAACTGTCCTCCATTACTCCATAGACACTGACGAGCCTTCCTTCTCACTTCAGCCTTTCTTCAAACATCACAACCATGGCTTCTCAGGCATCATCATCTTCTATTTCTTCCTGCTGCCCGCACACTTTTGTGCATTTATTCAAACACTTATGCTCATTCTTTTTCATCTAACACAGATTTTTCCAATGCTCTCCAAAATCACACTTACCGGTGGTTTATTCCCAAATCTGCCCACACACTTTCTTCCATCACCTTAAAATATTCAAACTGTTCTCCACTGTCCTCTCGGCTATGAGCTGCTGCCTATATCCCCTTCCACCGAAAATTATTCCTTGGTTTGTGTGTTCATTGCTTGCCGTGCCTTGTCCCCTACACACTTGCACATGGGCATGAACCCTTGCCCATGCTGAGAAACAAGTTTATCTTTGTCCCCTCCACGTGCCTCTGCACACGTTGCGCATGTTAGGACCGGATCAACACACCCGGATCCAACAGCTTCAACCCATACCATTTGGGTCACTTCTTTTGTCTTTTAAGGCCTTTGTATCAAGGCCCACATTGATGGTCCAAGTCATTCCAATCCAATTCATGGCCCAGTTCAGCAAGCTGTTAGGATCGGCCACTGCCGCCACTGCCGTCTGCCGTTGGCCTGAAAAAAAAAAAAAAAAAAAAAAAAAAAGAAGAAGAAAAGAAAGAGGCTAAAGTTGCCCACCAAAAGAGGCCAAAGTTGCCCATTTTATTTTTCTTTGCCCTTTGTTGGCCCATTATTTATATTTGGCATTTGTGGTATTGTTTCAAACCCATGCCCATTTTTAGCCCATAGTTAGCTTGTTGGCCCCATATAATTTGGCCTTTGTGATATTGTTTAAAACCTAGGCCCGGCCTTTGTGGTATTGTTTCAAACCCAAGCTCTTTTCAGTCCATTGTTGGCTTTCATATTTGGCCATTGGCCCATTATTTGTAATTTGGCATTTGTGGTTTTGCCCATGCTCATTCTAACCCATAATTGGCTTTCATGTAAGGCCCATAGTTGGCCCATTCCGATCAAAAGTTGATGTTCAAGAGCCGCCGATGCTTCCAATTCTGGCGCTATTAATCACCTTCTTCAGTGCTGAGGTCAAGAAGCAAACTCAAGATTTCACACAAGTTCCCACCTTGAGTTTGAGGGGGAATGTTAGAGAATAGCAATGTAAGCTTGTCTCACATTGCTCAAGTATTGAGAAAGCCCACATAAATAAGCCTTACCTAAGCTTGTCCCACATTGGAAAAGTACGAAGTATTTCTCTCATTTGGCTCCTATATAAGGAGGCCTCCTATGTACAATAAAATCATTCAACAAATGCAAGATGTAGCCAAGAGGGCTTAGTGTGTGGATGTAGGCACATTGCCAAACCACCTTAAATCCTTTGTCTCATGTCTTCTTCTCTCTTGCTCTTTTATATTTTCGCATTTATATTTTCGCATTGTGTTTTCTATCAATATATACATATGTATATATTTATGTTGGTGGGAGTGTAATGTCTCATTTATAATTAGGCCATATTTTATGAGTCCCTTAAATTGGTATGTTCATGCTTGATCCCAAAGCTAGCAAGAGAAGAGAGAGAGGGAAAGACTAGAGAGAAATAGATCAAAAAGAGTGGAGAAAAAGAGAACGCTGCTGCTATACATAGAGGCTATTCAAAATATACATGCAAANTATATATATATATATAAAAATATATTTATAAATACTTTTGTTTTCTACAATAATCTTTATATTGAAGTGATGAACAGAAATAAATAGATATTTATTAGCCGACAGATATAGCTAGCTAGCTTCATTATTGCGTGGTTTATTATTAAAAAAATTAAAAATAAATCTAAACTTGTAAAAAATAAAATAAAATACAGTAGATAACCCTTTTGGTAATTTTGTTTTTTCAAAAATCAATCTCCACGGTCGGTTTATTTTTAAGATGGCATGGTGGGGGCCACTGCAGAGAGAGGCAAAGAAAATGCCGAAAAACGGAACACGTGTTATGAATATGATTAAGCAGAAAGACCCACAGGAGACCAAAATGTCCATGGAAATGACAAGCACTAACTAACGGTCAATTACCGAAAAAATTAATTTAGTTTATTTTTAAAATTATAATGGTTAATTTGTTCACTTTTTAAATTTTAAGAAAAAAATAAAGTTTTTAAATTTTAAGGATTAATAAAGTATTTAATTCAAAATTTAATTAAATGGCCACATCATTATTGATGACATGACTAATTGTATCAAGTGTCAAATTTTCATTTATTCACTTATCAGTCCGTTAAATCAACTAACGGTCAACTGACAAAATGACCAATTTAGTTTTTTTATCAAAATTACATAAATCTCTTGTGATAAAAATTAAATCCTAGAGAAAAAAAAATAAAGTTATGAAATTCTAAAAGAGTATTGAGTATTTAACCCAAAAAAATAATTGAGATGCTTCCATCTCATTTTATTTAAAAAATGATTAAATTTTGAGGGAATTACACGACATAATTATTTATCATGTGACAAGTTGACAACTATAAAATGAATTTCTCGTTGGTCCCACAAACACATTAGCAATTATCTTTCTCTAAATAAAACAGTGAACAAGGGCAGAATGGTAAATCTGAAGAGCAATCCATATCCCTGCAGCCGTGATATCTGAACAAGACGAAAGTCGTCGCAAGTCGCAGTCGGAAACCGCGTTTTTCCCACTCTTACCGCTCCGTCATTTTCTTTTGAAATGAGAGGAAATCTTTCATTTCGGTCCTCTCGCCCTTACTTTCTTCTATCGCTCATTTCTCTTGCACCATACCTCACACCTTTCAACTCCGGCCTTTTCTGATCAGTTTCAAGTTCCGGTTCAACCACAGAAGCCAATGCATAGAACGGTAAGTACTCCGATCTATAACATCTTTCCATGATATCTGAGCTTTTCTGTCAATCTTGTAAGTACGAATCCCTTAATTTTGTTTCCACTGGTGAAATAATATGGAAATTTTGATCTGTATTTGCCGATTTCATACACACAGCTTTATCCAAGTCCACCTTCAGCAATGCTGTTACTTGAATAGATTAGTTTTGTTGATTCATACACTCTGTTTCTCTTTTTCAAAACGAGTTTAGTTGAATATATTTATCCTGTAATTATTATCTCCTATTTTTTCATTTTAGCTTCATTTGCCATCTACGGAGGGGAATATAGACGAATCATGATCCATCTGAGTGTGTTCATTCTTAATGATAAGTTTAAATATTTTATTCATAGAGATATGTCACGGGCATTCTACCATAAGTGTCTCAGCAACCTTTTGAATCCCATTTTCTATTTCCGTATAACCCCAATTTCTGTTTCATATTATCTCATAAAGTTGTCAATGATAGGATAGGATTGGTGGGGCCCAATGGGCTTGGATATTTATTGGAGTTCGTTGTGGTGTGGTGGAGGCATTTATAATTTTGGGCCCGACTTTTGCTTCTAGAAATGTTCAGGGGCCCGCAACCACAGACATGTACGTTGTGGTTTGTCGTGGGGGTCTCCGGTCTCTGCTTGCATCAGTTCATGTCCTTTTATGTAAGCTCAAGTCCAGTGCACGGAAAAAACACCTTACTTGCCAACTTTACTATTGATTGGGTGAGTTAAGCTTAAGTCGTTAAGAGTTATTGATTGTGAAAACCTCTCACTTTTGGATCTTTTACCCCATTCATTGCTTTCCAGTTATTTGATCCAATTATCCGTAATTCGAAAAAGGTAATAATTATCAGAAAAAGGTGGCATTTGGAAATTGAGATCCCTTGAAATTAAGAGAGAGAGTTGCGGTGCCGACATTTAGAATACGGGGCTACATGCCTGGAACAAGTAGGTCCCGCAGCCAGTAAAATTTGGGCAGCCTTAAATTCAAGGATCCTCATTGTGGACTATGCCATTTCCTTGTGAGTCTCAGCTCAGCTGGCTCTTCTTTGAGTGGGCTGTGATGCTAGGAGTGTGAAACCAGAGAAATTTTTAACTATGTGATGCAACTGTCACACGGGTACGAGGCCCTTTTGACTCGCGGTGCTGGAAAACTGGTAAAGCATTAGCTTCAAACTTCAATGACGGTGCCAGAAAAATCAATGCTATTAGTTTTATATGTTTTTGGCTTCAGTTTCAAACCCCTATGCTATTCAGGACTTTGGATTTCCCACCTATAATCATTTTTAACGTGAATTTTAGCTTCCTATTTCATTTGAGAGATGCTGAATGTTGGATTCCCACGATTTGAATGTGAGGACTTTTGTGCTACCTACTGATGGTAGTTGCCAGCCTGGGTTGGCACAACAACCACACAATCAATATTAAGATTTAGAAATGCTTTACTGCTTGATGTTTTGCCGGTTATTGTCATTCGTTCTCCCAACAAATATTCTTCTCTGTTCTCTTGTTCCATGTTAAATGCTCTTGCAGGTCCATACTGAATTTATTTCTTTTTGCCGCAGAGATCAGATACTACTGAAGTTCATTGTTGAATAGCCAGACAATCAATCAATAGCAGAGATAAACACCCAAAAATGAAGAAAGAATTCCCATCCCTTTATTCTGGATATGTTGTCTTCCTTGTTGTCAAGACTCTATTACTTCTAGAGACAGCAGTGGGAGATCCAAGAACCCAAACAGTCCAAGTAGCGTGTGGGCACCAACTTGAGAACAATGCCACTATCTTCGTTCCAAATTTTGTTGCTACAATGGAAAATATCAGTGAACAAATGCGAGTTTCAGGCTTCGGAGTAGCAGTCACAGGTTCAGGCCCTGATAATAATTTTGGCCTTGCCCAGTGCTATGGAGATCTTCCATTACTCGACTGTGTATTGTGCTATGCTGAGGCACGCACAGTGCTTCCCCAGTGCTTTCCTTACAATGGGGGTCGGATTTACCTCGATGGTTGCTTCATGAGGTCTGAGAATTATAGCTTCTTTCAAGAGTATAAAGGACCAGGCGACACAGCCGTGTGTGGGAATTCAACGAGGAAGAACTTGGCGTTTGAAGCATCGGTGAGAGAAGCTGTGACACAGGCAGTTGTGGCTGCACCGAACCATAAAGGCTATGCAGGAGCTCAGGTAGCTGTTGCTGGGGCAGTGAATGAATCAGCCTATGTGCTGGCTGATTGTTGGAGGAGTTTGAATGCAAGCTCCTGTAGGGAGTGCTTGGACAATGCATCTTCTTCAATATTTGAATGCTTGCCTTGGTCAGAAGGGCGAGCATTGTATACCGGCTGCTTCATGAGGTACTCGGACAAAGATTTCCTCAACAAACAGCCCGGAAATGGAAGTTCAAGAGGTAAATGAATTAAAAGTCTGTCCAGGAGGATAACATCTCTAGCAGTAACTCTGGCCTGATCATGGGTTCTTATTTTGATGAACTTTTGCAGGTACCACAATAGTGATAGTAGTTTCGGTAGTGAGTTCAGTGGTCGTTTTGGTAGTTGCAATAGCTATTGGAGTTTATATCTGGAAGCGCCGACACATACAGAAGAAAAGAAGAGGTAACAATACTTATTTTGAAACAATGTAATACTCATTGTGTAACTTCATCAGTATTTTATCCTTCAGGATCATCGTAATTAATGCCTATGTTTTTATGGCTCCCTAGGTTCAAATGATGCAAGAAAGTTGGTGAAAACGCTCAATGACAGCAGCTTGAACTTCAAGTATTCAACAATAGAGAAGGCTACAGGAGCCTTCAATGACGCCAATAAGCTTGGACAAGGAGGATTTGGTACTGTTTATAAGGTAGTTTCTCTGCTTTCCACATCCCCATGACCCTCCCCACCCCCAACTCCCTTAACCATATGTTGTCTGAGATTTATAAGTTTCCTCCATCACATCACAGGGAGTTTTGCCTGATGGACGAGAAATTGCTGTCAAGAGACTTTTCTTTAACAATAGACATAGAGCAGCGGATTTCTACAATGAAGTTAACATGATAAGCAGTGTGGAACACAAAAATCTAGTCAGGTTATTAGGATGCAGTTGCTCAGGACCAGAAAGCTTACTTATCTATGAATTCCTACATAACACAAGTCTTGATCGCTTCATCTTTGGTGATTCTCTAGCTAATTTTCTAATTGTGCTACTTATGAGTAAAATTGAAGTTGATATTTTATATTAAATCAACAATTTAAATATTCTCTAATTGGATGACAGACACAAACAGAGGTAAAGTACTAAACTGGGAGAAGAGATACGAGATTATTGTTGGGACAGCAGAAGGTTTGGTCTACCTTCACGAGAACTCCAAGATCAGAATCATTCATAGAGATATAAAAGCCAGTAATATCTTGTTAGACTCAAGGCTTCGTGCTAAAATTGCCGATTTTGGGTTGGCTAGGTCTTTCCAAGAAGATAAGAGCCACATAAGCACGGCCATTGCAGGAACACTGTAAGTATCATATTTCTATTTGATATGTATTAATGAACATTTTAGCCCAATACAAGAACATGTATAAAGTATTTGTGAGAGAAGATAGTAGTGATTTTAAAGGTTTATTTTCATTTGTTCTCACTTCTCAACACTGTAATGATTTCTTTGTTATGGATTTATAGAGGATACATGGCTCCAGAATACCTAGCACACGGCCAGTTAACAGAAAAGGTCGATGTCTACAGCTTTGGAGTGCTTGTGTTAGAGATTGTTATGGGAAGGCAAAACAACAGGAGTAAAACCTCAGAATACTTAGACAGTCTAGTAACAATAGTAAGTTTAAGTTCTTCACCCTTCCAAAAATACGTCTCCTTTTTAAAATTATTGATTTTTTTATGTACTCCCTTCAATTAAAATAACTCATTTCTACCCTTTTTCTCACTTGTTCATATGTTATGTTTTTATGGACAAATTAGACATGGAAGCATTTTCGATCAGGGACAGTTGAGCAATTATATGATCCAAATATGATGTTGCATAACCACCAGGACAGCAATGTGATGAATGAGGTTTTCAGAGTGATGCATATTGGACTTCTGTGCACCCAAGAGACTCAGTCATTACGACCAACAATGTCGAAGGCACTACAGATGTTAACAAAGAAGGAGGAACACCTTCCTGCACCGACAAATCCACCTTTTATGGATGAAGGGACCATGGAACTAAATGACACATGCGAGGACCCATTTTACCATTTCAAAGCAGGAATTTCTGACTCAATTGCCACTGTTGCTGACAGTTCTTTCTATCCCAGGTGACCATATTGTTACATTCTCCAACAGTTCTTTCTGTCCCAGGTGAATCTAAGCAGGGTGGGAGTGGCTGTTGTGCTCATAAGTTGTCTATTCAAGTGAAAGAAACCACAAATCTAAGATTGCAACTAGGCGTCAGCTTCTTGTTATTGGCATTTTGCAGTCGACTCAAGGAACTCGAGGAATCTAGTTATGTTACTGAGGGCTTCAACAAACAACTCTCCCAAGTTTGAGTTTGGGGAAGTATATAGATATGTACGTGTATACAAACGTCTCAGCCTGTCTAAGACAGGATATAGCTCCCTACATAGCAATCTTTTTAATTGTTTGAGATATAAACTCGATGAAGGCAAAGACAAAAATACATGAGCAGAAAAGGAAATTCGGGCTACTATTGTGCCAATTGTTTAACATAACATACCAACCAATAGGAGTACAATATAGTTCTAGAGGGCATATCTAATACCAAACTCCTTGTAAAATCCTTATCTCTGTGTTCTCTCTTTCTTTTCTTTCCTTTCCTGTTTCATTTTCTTATTAATTATAAACTTGTTCATTAGTTTCAATACCCACAGCAAACCGTCGTGGAAATTTATTTATTTATTTATTTATTTTTTCCTCCAATAGAAAGAGGGTTAGGTATATGGACTTCGGTCAAATACCAATGCGTGCCTTATTTTACCCGAAAGTCCAGTCAAGACCGTTTCCCATTTGTTGAAGAGTATGGAATATGTGGTCTTTATTGACCAATTTCATACACAAAAGGACGACAGCTTTATCAAAGTCCACAAGCTCTAACTTTGGCAACACGTTCAACACTGCTATTACTAGAATAGATTACTTTTGTTAATTCATATACTCTGTTTTTGTTTTTCAAAACGAGTTTTGGTTAACATGTTTATTCAGTAATTATCTTCTTCTATATTTTCATATCCGCTTCATTTGCCATCTACAGATGCGATTATGGATGAGTTATTCTTTGAATGATTGAGAAATGATGTAACTAATCCCAAAAATGAAGAAAGAATTCCCATCTCTTTCTTCTGGATATGTTATCTTCCTTGTTGTCAAGACTGTTACTACTAGAAACAGCAGTGGGAGATCCAAGAGCCCAAATAGTCCAAGTAATGTGTGGGCAACAACTTGAGAACAATAACACACTCTTTGTTCCAAATTTTGTTGCTACAATGGAAGACATTAGCAAACAAATGTGAGCTTCAAGCTTTGGAGTAGCAGCTACAGGATCAGGCCCTGATACAAACTTTGGCCTTGCCCAATGCTTTGGAGATCTCCCACTACTCGATTGCGTATTGTGCTATACCGAGGCACGTACGAATCTTCTCCAGTGCATTCCTCACAATCAGGCTCATATTTACCTAAATAGTTACTTCATGAGGTCCAACAATTATAGCTTCTTTCACGAGTATAAGGGACTAGGCGACATGGCCATGTGTGCGAATACAACGAGAAAGAACTCGGCATTCAAAGCATCAGTGAGAGAAGCTGTGATGCTTGTGGTTGCGGCTGCACCGAACCAGAAAGGCTACTATGCAAGAGCTGAGGTAGCTATGGCCAGGGCAGTGAACAAGTTAGCTTATGTGCTGGCTAGCCTGGCTGAATGTTGGAGGAGTTTGAATGCAAGCTCTTGTAGAGAGTGCTTGGACAATGCATCTGCTTCAGTATTTGAATGCTTGCCTTGGTCGGAAGGGCGAGCACCAAATACCAGTTGCTTCATGAGGTACTCAAACAAAGATTTTCTCAACAAACAACCCAAAAATGAAAGTTTACGAGGTAATTAATTGAATTAAAAGTTTGTTAAAGATGGATCACTATCGAGCAAGATAACATCTCTATATCTATATGGGTTTTTATTGATCGACTTTGATTCAATCTACAGGTACCACAATAGTAAGAGTAGTTTCAGTAGTGAGTTCGGTGGTTTTTTTGGTAGTTGGAATAGCCATTGGAGTTTATATTTGGAAGTGCCGACACATACAAAAGAAAAGAAGAGGTAATTACACATGTGCCACTCATTCTGCAACCTCATCAATATTCAACTCCCTTAGGATCATCGCACTCTTGCATGTTTGACTTTGTAGACCCTCCATAAGTGTAATGCTTTTAAATGATGGAAGAATTGGAGAATGACTCATATTTAATGCATAAATTCTTGAGAAAAGTACACATCATTCCATTGTTAATGTTCTCTTAAACTATCAATTGTGTTTCATGTGTATTAATGAATTTTTAACCCCAAGGGGTTGACCTAAGTGGTGGAGTCCTTGGTCTTAAGGTTTGCTCCTTTCAAAGTTCAAGGTTCAACACTTCACGGGTACAAACAATCTCTTGGGGCCACACCCCATGATGGAAAGCCAGGAATTTAACCAATTCCGTGTAAGAAAACTTTCGAGGGTGCGGTACATGGGACCGGAGTTTACTCTGTAAGGATGGGTCCGAAGGGCCCTACCTTGGAGAAGTTCCCCGACATCAAAAAAATAATAAATAATAAAAAAAATTAGGCCAATAGTCTACTTGTATTTGTTAGAAAAGATAGCAATGATTTTAAAGATTTATTTTCCTTCATTCTCAACAAAGTAGTGATTTT
Organism: Carpinus fangiana; assembly: GCA_006937295.1. Classification (NCBI taxonomy): domain Eukaryota; kingdom Viridiplantae; phylum Streptophyta; class Magnoliopsida; order Fagales; family Betulaceae; genus Carpinus; species Carpinus fangiana. The sequence continues at coordinate 4,029 of VIBQ01000040.1, read as the reverse complement.
TTTTTTTTTTTTTTCATGGATTTGTAGAGGATACATGGATCCAAAATACCTAGCCCACGGTCAATTAATAGAAAAGGTCGATGTCTACAGCTTTGGAGTGCTTTTGTTGGAGATAGTTACTGGAAGGCAAAACAACATGAGCAAAACTTCAGAATACTTAGACAACCTAGTCACAATAGTGAGCTTCGGTTCTTCACCCTTCCAAAAATGTCTCCTTCCTAAAATTATTGATATTGTTATGTATCCTTAATTAAAAGAACTCACTTCTACCCTTTGTCTCACTTGATCACGTGTTCAGTTCTTTTTTTTTTTTTGGACAAAATAGACATGGAAGCATTTTCGATCAGAGACAGTTGAACAATTATATGATCCCAATCTGGTGTTGCATAAACACCAGGACAACAATGTAACGAATGAGGTTTCCAGAGTGGTGCATATTGGACTCCTATGCACCCAAGAGATTCAGTCATTACGACCAACAATGTCTAAGGCACTACAGATGTTAACAAAGAATGAGGAGCACCTTCCTGCACCCACAAATCCACCTTTTATGGATGAGGGACCATGGAACTGAATGACAAGTGCTTGGACCCATTTTACCCTTTCAAAGCAGGAATTTCTGATTCAATTGCCACGGTCGCCAACAGTTCTTTCTATCCCAGGTGACCATATTGCTACAATCTCCGACAGTTCTTTTGTCCTAGGTGACTGTAATAGGGGTGAGAGTGGCTGTTTTCTCGGACAAACCAGTGCTCATAAGTTGTCTATTCAAGTGAAAGAAACCACAAATCTAGGATTGCAACCAGGCCTCAGCTTCTTGTTATTGGCATTGGGCACAACTCAAGGAACTCAAGGAATTCTAGATATGTTACTGAGGGCTTCAACAACAACTCTCCCAAGTTTGAGTTTCAGGAAGTATATAGATATGTATATTATATACACAGACGTCTCAGCCTGTCTAACACAGGATATAGCTCTCTATATAGCACAGTTGGCAGTCTTTTTAATTGTTTGAGATATAAACCTGATGAAGCAGCCAAAACTGCAAAGACAATATATGAGCAGAAAAGGAAATTCGGGCTACTATTGATCCAATTGTTTAACATAACACTCCAGTTTGGAAACCAAGAAAACACAGAAATATGAAAATGTTCGAAGCTTCAAGTCTACAGTTTGAGTACTGATCAGATTTCATATACAATGGGGGTGCTTCTTTCTGATAAATCAATAATTCAAAGTTGCGAGAACAATACCATCCATGAATTGCATCTAACGTTTGGCAACCAAGTTCCCCATGAGGCCTCCGCCAATCTCGTAATGCCTGGCATTAGAGAATCCTACTTGTAATGCAAGCTTCTCCAATTCCTTCCCTGTATCAAAAGACAATTTTTGATCACCCAATTAGGCAGTAAATCAACCACTCATCCTATTTGAATATGGCCTAAGGGATTCCTTGAAATAGCGAGCCCGGCTAAATGTACCAAGTACACCAATTTGATATATATTATTGACAAGATTGAGCCAAATTTTGATTTCATCATGTTCAATTGACAACCAATCCACCTAAAGTAGCATGATTCACAATTAGTAGAGGGGGAAGTAACCTGTTAAAAATTCCCTGATTGAGCTCTTCAAATATTCATACTCCTTTGCAAGCCCATAACCAGTTGCCATTGGGACAACAACATTGTCAATCATCCATTCCTTGCAAAAATCAATTTAGTTTTGCAACAGGTACACATCATTGTTGAAACATAATATCCAATAATCACAGCATTATCAAATATAATCAGAAACAGAACTAATATGAATGAAAATTACAAACTGCTCCCAATCTGAGACAGTAACTGAAAACAAAACAGAAAGGTCATCCATCTCACAGTGACTACCTGAATTGTAGCAGTAAATGGTTGAGTGCTTTTGTTGAAATCAAGAACAGATACACTTGAACCTGAAAAGCCCACAAGAATAATTAATATCAGGTCTCACTTTCAAATTCACCAACTTTCATATTTTCACACAGACAGAGATTATACTCGTAAGACCTGGTTTTAGAACTCTAAACATCTCCTGCATGGCTCTGTGTTTATCCACCACATTTCGTAGCCCATAACCCACTGTAATGCCATCAAAGTAACCATCTGGAAATGGCAAATCAAGTGCATCACCTTCAACCCACCTATATTGACACACATTCCATTAGTGCCTCTGTAGCACTCATTAGAGTATTGCCATTAACTAAAAGCCTGTAAGTATGGGGAGGGAATTATGGTGGACTTTAGGATCAATTATAGATAACATTTTAGGAAACTAACATAAAATTCTTCCAGAACAAAATGGCCTTGAGAACCTCAATATATTGTTAATTAGAATACATATGCAAATCATTTTATTCATTAACCGATAGATTTACCAATGCTCACTCGATATTGTTGCAGCAAGCTTTTGTGACCAAGTTTTGCCGGTGTGAAGCAATTGACAGTTGCTCCTTTGAGAAATCAAGACCAGTCACCTGCAAATCGTAACCCCAATAAAATTAATGGAAAAGAACGCCATAACATCATAACATCATTCTACAACATTAATTTACAACAATGGTGGTGTTCGAACAGACCTTGCCTTTGGACCCGACTTTCTCGGACAAGAGAAAAGCTAAATCCCCACTTCCACAACACAAATCCAACACACGGTCTCCCATTTTAGCTCTGACACCCACAATTCCAATATCAAAAAATAAATCGAATCCCAAATAAAAAGTACAAAAAATAAAGAAGACCCAACTATTAGAAACGAGAAATAATTATTAATTAATACTTACCCACTCCATGATACTGCCATTCTTTTCCAAACTCGATGCTGACCCAAACTCAGCAAATCATTCAACTGCATTTTCAAATTTTCAATTTTTTTAAATTTAGAAATTAAACCCTTAGAAGGGGCCCAGAAACAAAGGAAGGAATATGCTTTGAAAGAAAGGAAAGAGAGTAGGTAAAGAGGGTGCACATTATCGTAGACAGGAGCTATGCGGTTGAAGAGGCCCTGGCGCTGGTCAGCAGCACGATGAACTGGCCTTTGACTGAAGCGGCATGTGGAAGGAAGACGTAGCTGAAGGGAAGCCATTCCCAGGGGTCCGTACTCCGTATATCCTTCTAGATAGAAAAACATATACCAGTTCATGAATATGTAGAAGATATGGATTATCCGATGCTGGCCTCTACTTTTGTCCCTTCCGCAACGAACATAACTTTTTAAGGAGCTGAGGGTAAAAGCCTAATTAGATGATTGGGCTCTCCACCAGTTGGCCCCCTCTTCGTAGACATGGACCATCACAAGGCCCATATATATATATATATATATAGGGAGCCCCTATTATACGGTCGGTATGTTTTGCAGCATCCAATCATTTGCTTACACATCACCCATCTTATTTTGTTAAAATAAAATAAAAATACCGTATAACAGAAACACCCAACCATGCCTCTTCCTCTGCCCCCATCGTCTTCCAACTGCTCCTCCACCAGCTCTTCTGCCAACTCCACCCCGTTGCCGAGCCACGCCAACCCCAGCAATGCCATTAACTTCTCTGAGCTGGATCGAGCCCGCCAGAAACACCCAACCAAACCACCGGCCTCGGCACCAGTAAACCCAAAACCAAACCACCGGCGCCGGAGAGCATCTCTCCCCCAAATTCCGCCAGCCCCTTGGCCCCTTGGCCCCTTGGCCCCCTCCCACCCACCACCACAACTGGCCACAAAAAATCTAACCCATAATTTCTATTGCATAACAAACATCCATTTGGTTGTAGCGTAACCAAACGAAAATCAACCCAAAAGACAAAAAAATAAAACCAAAATAAAACCCATCGCCAGCCATTTTTTCTTCATTTTTCCCCCCCTCTCCCACCAACCACGACCACCACACCGGAGACGCCCACCCACCACCGGCCAGCATCCCAAACCCAGCATCGCCAAACTCAACAAAAAAAAAAATCCGACGAGACCCAGCGAAACCCAGCCTCAAAATCAGATT